>NDXB01009369.1:12391-52207 GCA_002631895.1 Agapornis roseicollis
TTTTTTTTTTTTTTTTTTCAGATTAACTGTATCATTTGGTTTAACATTAGTTGATTGGCTTTGGATAGTACAGGAAATCAGCTAATCATAAAGCTATCAAAGTGTTGTGAACATTAAAATGGTTCATTAGCAATAATCCAATGTGCTTTAAAATACGTGTATTAGAAAACAAAATACTTCTCATTTTACTTCCTATTTCATGACTTATTTTCTGTTAAAGCTCACGTAAGTGTGCTTCTTACAGAGCATGTTTTGGCAATATGCAGTTATGAAACTTTGCATGATTGCAGCAAGAGGTTACTGCATTACACGGTGGTGTTAATGTGCCTGTAAGTGGGAGCACACAATTATTGCTTTTGTATTTGCTACCTTGAACTACAAAAGGAGAAAACCAGTTAAGAATGTAACCTAGTGGTGACTCCAAACTCATAACATTACAGAAAACTGTACACTGACCAGAGTAGAAACTATGTGTTTTAGCCCTATTTGATGTTTAGTGATGCATTTTATATATAATGTGCACAAATGTTTAGCCGTGATCATAATTTCAGAATTAAGATGTCTTTAGTAGGAAACAGTCTTTGAAAATCCATTTTTTTCTATGGGAATAAGGATATTTTTCTAACCAGTAGGTTATTTGCCAAATTAAAGGTATTAAAACTCTCCTTACCAATTGTCTTTTATAACTATACATTGTGAATTCTTTATAGAATTATTTATACAGTGATTTATTTTTAATTTTGTTAATATATTGGGATTTTAGAGCTACCAGATATTTCCATAATATGTAATATTTTCAGGAATTTGATAATTTATTTATAAGAAAGATTAAAACCATGTGAAGCCACTGAAATCAGAGACATTGGATGTCAAATGTCGAAGCCTTATAATTTTCCCACTCATATTTTGTCTTTTAGAACAAAATCATTTTAGACCCAATGACTTTCAGTGAGGCCCGCTTCAGACCATCCCTTGAAGAAAGGCTGGAGAGCATCATCAGTGGAGCAGCGCTGATGGCAGACTCCTCCTGCACGCGAGATGACCGCCGGGAACGCATCGTCGCTGAGTGCAATGCCGTGCGGCAGGCGCTGCAGGATCTGCTCAGCGAGTACATGAATAATGTAAGTTATACACTTTTCTTACTAACTGCTTCTTCAATTGAAGATTAAACCTTTCAGAGGCTAATGGTATGACTTTACTTTTTAACAAAACCCACAATGCGTCGTTGTACCAGGTGTAATGGTGATGCTGTTTGAATTATTTGACTTCTTAATGGTAATGTTGTTTGAAATATTTGACTTTTTAATGTATTGCAAATATTTGGCAGAAGGTTGGTACAATCAGAAGCTCATAGGAGGGTTTTGCATTCCGAGAAATCGTGTTCCCTGTGGTTTTCACATTAAAGTTTGTTCTTATGCAATAAATAGGCAACAAGTACTCCTTTTGAGGTAAAGTACCTTTAACATGACAACTAAGAGCAAGCAAGCTGTGGAAGTGGGCAATGGCCCAAGACTTTTCTTAATGAAAGTGAATGTGGTTGATTTCCACTGTGTGATGGTGGTGGTTGTGTTTACTTTTTAGGACGTCAGTAATGTAAGGTTGTCTGTTTGCTCTGTGGGTTAAACCAATGAAGGTTTTCACTTGGTGTTGGAGCTATCAAAGTACTCAGTTGCTATGAAAGTAGCTGTTCACNGTGGAAGTGGGCAATGGCCCAAGACTTTTCTCAATGAAAGTGAATGCACTTGATTTCCACTGTGTGATGGTGGTGGTTGTGTTTACTTTTTAGGATGTCACTCATGTAAGGTTGTCTGTTTGCTCTGTGGGTTAAACCAGTGAAGGTTTTCACTTGGTGTTGGAGCTATCAAAGTACTCAGTTGCTATGAAAGTAGCTGTTCACACAACGAATGGTATCTGCAGTACTTTAAATAGAACTGGCTGATGTAGGCTGTCAAGTGGTGTTAAATTGTTCAGCCTGGTGTTTACCTGTAGTGCTTCTGTTCTGCATAACTTACCCCAGAAAATTCTCTGTCCAACAGTATGAGTTAATACTCATAAATACTATTGCTATGTCATTTGGAGGATGTGTGGAAAAGTCCTAAGCAACATCAACAAGCCTTATTTAAATGGAAATCTTGGCAAACAGGTTTCAAACTGAGCACCTGATACTAGGCTGTTATCTGACTTGTCTATCATTGCTACCAGAGTACCAGATGGCACATTTTGATCCTGTTTTGCTAGAATCATCAGAATAACATTTAAGAGGCTGTTCAAGGATGAACCTCTAACATTGCTGTTTTCACTGGTACTGTTATAGTTGGTTGGTAGTGATACAGTGCGATATCAATAGCGCAAACTTCAGTCCTTTAGTCATTGTACAGTTCAAAATTAATTGTGATGTTTCATAAGGTATTATTGCATGTAACAGAGTCACCTCATGGAATAGCTGGTTTTGATGGAGAATTTAAACGCATGTGTTATTTACTTTTTATTAAGTAAGAGTTGAAAGGTTTTACATGGCATGAAAGCAAAGACTATGCTGTTGTGTTAGGGATAGAAATTGTAAAGAGAACATTAAATAATTGGTGATGAGACTGTGGTGGAAAACGACTTGCTGGCTTGCTTCCTAGAGAATCCTTGCTTAGTTGAGCTACTACTGTAAGGTGTAATCTTTAAAGGTATTTAAAAACCTTTGAGAACTGATGGATTGTGCCTTTTGATTTGATTGTGATGCCCCCAGGTGTTTGGTAACACTGCAATTTGCGCTTTGACCAGAAACATTCTTGTTTTATTTCTGACCACATGGACAGAGGTGAGGAGAGGTTTAAACCTACTGTAGGAATTTAAGGCCACACTGAAGGTGGCTCATGTGTAATTTCATAGTTTTTACTTAAACCTAATTGTGTGAGCATCTTTTTATGGTTACTGCAATCTGTTTATGGATTCCTGTTCCTTCTGTGTTGTTTTTTCTTCTCCTATTCTACTTAATACGGGCTGCACAATTGCTATATTTAATTTTCCTGCTTAATATTGGAATAGAGTCAATTTAAGCTATATTTTGCAACTATTGAGTAAACACTGTAAGAACCGAATGAGTACTTAAGTTACATAAAGTGAAGTACTTTTAATTTAAACATATCTGGGATGGCAGAATTTGCAAATGATGCTGCAATGGTATTGTCTTCAAAGCTGATCTTTGCAGATACAAGGAATTGGATTCAGTTTTACAGATTAAGACACCTAAATTTAGGTTTCTGTACAGACAGGTAAAGTAAAGGACTCAATTCAGTTGTTTAAAGGTAGATGCTTAGTGCTGTTTTAAGCTAGCAATTTAAATAGCCTGGTGCTCGTTTGAACAGGGGCTCCCCAATCTGTCACTCAGAAGCATTTGAACCTACCATGGGCCTTGTGTCACATCTGCCACCCCAATTCCATGTTGTGTGTGGGAAGAACCAATGGCAAGACTCCTGCATTTATCAAGTTTTTGGAACTTAAGCTCCTTTGTAATTGATGGATATCGCATCACTACTGCCAAGGGAATTTGAAGAGTCATTCAGATGGGGAGATGTTATAATCTAACATGGGATAAGTTAAATAACTCTAGACTCCTCTATTTATATAACTAAATCCCCATTAACTAGTTAGAAGATGAGATGCCTAACTTTATAGGCAGTTCAGGCATCTATCTAAAGACAGAATTCCACCATTTGTCTTCCCTGGCAGAATTTCCTTCAATATTTAACCATTTCCTTCAATATTTAACCATTTAACCAGGGGTGGATGGGTTTTCCTGTGGTTTCAGTGATGCTGAGCATGCCCATTATGGCAGAAGATTTCACTTGGAAAGCTTTTTTTAAAGCTTGGTTGAGTTTCAGAAGGGTAAAACTGAAAGGCATACACCAAACATGACATGGTTACAAGTCTCATCGACAGTTGGCTAGACTGTCAGAGCATGTTAGCTTTGAGACTGACATCATTAATGTCTTCAGCCCACACTGCCTTAAACCACTGCAATCTGCTGTTGTGAAATGAATTGGGAATTAGTGATGTCCATTTTGGGTTTTTTGCTGTTTGAGGATTATCTGGAAAATGACAGCTTGTTTCTTGGCTGATTTTCCATCAAATGTGCATGTTGCATTAGATGCTTGCCATGAGATACAAAGAACATAGAACAGCTTAAATATTTTGTGGTCATATTTTATGGCTATAAACAAGTAAGTGCAGAGTATTGGCAAAGTGCTGTGCAGTCAATGGTACCTCAAGCCTTCTGCAGCTTAAAATAGTTTCTTTCAAGTTATCTATTTCTATGATTTGGGTTCGGAGGGGTGTTTCTTTTTGCATACAGGAATATCTCTATTTGTTGTTGTTATGTAGGTTATATATTCCCTTTTACCTGTTGGATGCTCAGACTGCAAAGGCCTATATAAATCGGTTGTGGTTTATGTATTGCATTAAATTTTGATAGACGCTAACTAAAATATCAAGTGTAAAAGAACGTACTTGGAATGGTGATGTTCTTGATACTTCAATGATCTTTTGGCTTTGCTCTAGTGAATGGTTTTGCAGGCATGAATCAGAAGCTGGAAACTTTACAAGCAGCTGTATGAAATACAAGGCTTGCTGTTTGATGCTGTATACTTTCTAGCATTTCAAACAATGAATGCTGAAGGCAATACAAGGAGCAAAACAAGGAAATAGCTTCCTATTGAACAATGTAGGAACTTTTGTCTTTTAAGCAGAATAAGATGTATAAGGAAAATTCTTCCACCTGCAGAACAACCCTTGTGCCCACTTCTTTCTTATAAAGTTCACTGTAGGGAGTTAAGTGTCTTACTTTCTGTGCTCCAGCAAGGGTTTTTCAGTACTTCCATCATATTTCCAGGTCTATTCCCTGTAATCTGTTTTAATATTAAGTGCTTTACCAGACTGTATTGGATAGATATGCTATCTATTGGATAGATATGCTTTGCTATGTGGATGGTAGAAATTTAATTCACATGATAGTGATGATTTGCCCATTTGTCAAACCATTTTTTATGGATCAATCGCAGGCTAACAAGACGATAAGACTGTTCTTACAGTTAGTTCCAGGGTATAGTTTGGTGTATTATCCAGAGTTTTACCAAANCATTTAAGTGCTTTACTAGACTGTATTGGATAGATATGCTATCTATTGGATAGATATGCTTTGCTATGCGGATGGTAGAAATTTAATTCACATGATAGTGATGATTTGCCCATTTGTCCAACCATTTTTTATGGATCAATCGCAGGCTAACAAGACAATAAGACTGTTCTTACAGTTAGTTCCAGGGTATAGTTTGGTGTATTATCCAGAGTTTTACCAAAGTAAGTTAAAGCTGGTTTGCACTTTGGAAGACTGGATAGACAGACACTATAGGTCTCCTTCTTTTGGTTCCTTCTCCCTTCTCCTCAGATAAAATATTGGCTTGGCCCATTTCCTACATGTGAAATAAGATCTTTTACATCTATTTTTCAAGCCATCTTCACAAATATTTAGATGTTCTGGTCCCAGTTCAGAGGTTATTTAAACAATTACTGTTGTAGGAGGTTTTTGACCGATAATTGCTAAGGGAAAATTAGTCCTGAGGATCTTTACAGTTATATGAATAATTATGTATTTGTATAGTATATTGCATTGACTGGAGCCTTACAATGCATAAAGACTCTGCAAGATCTTATGTGGAGATGAGATGTAAGCTGTTTCATTATTGCTTGTATATCTAACGATATGTATTAGTTTCATTTGTCTTATCAGTAACTGTCAAAACATTTTCCCAGCATGGTTTTTATTTCTTCTATGATGAACTCAGCTGAACTTTAAAGCCTTTCATTTCGGGGAAGGATAGGCAGGATGACTCTCAGTTACTGGTTCATATGACTTTCCTTTAATCTCTCACAGCAAATTGATGTTGGTTCTTTTGTTTGTTTGGGGTTCTTTTTTTTTAAGGTTCTTATCTATATGTGATAAATCCCATAATTAGTTTCAATATAAAATTACATTTCTAGACTTAGTTTCCTACAGAGAAGAACTAAATACAGCTCCACAGAAGCTCTTAATGCAATTGTTTTTCATTTGTCTAAATGAAAACATTATTTAGCGGGTGGTTAGCTCTGATTGTGGTCTAGTTTCCTGCTGGTTTACTGTCCGGAGTCCTTCATGATTTGTATTGCATGCTGTCAGGGAGCAAAAATCCTAGAAACCTGGGAGTCCTAGCTTTTAAATTTCTGGATAGGAAGTACACAGCTAAAGTCATATAACCTAACACTGGGTACCGTTTCTAGCAAGCATCAGGGTGCTGCTGTGTTGGTGTCTGATTATAAGAAAGGGAGAAAATGATATCTTTAGAGAAAAATGCCTTAAAAAGGATGCTTTGAATTCCCTCTGATATCATCAGTTTCTGTGCCAAGCAGAGGCAGACTGCATTTCGGGTATCTGGGGTGTTTTGAAGAGAGATTTGGAAAGCAGTTGACAAGTGAGTCAGCCTTGACTGTTAAACACCTCTGTAATCACTTCAGTACTGGCTTGGCATTAATTCAAGTCTGCATCTGAAAAGGCATTTCCCAGCTGGTTCAAATACAAGGTTATCTTCATGAACCTTTGGGCTCATTATTAAGCCGACCTTCATTCTCATGCCTTCATTTTCCTCTCACCCAGTGCTCCCGATCCCAGACACTGCCAATGTTTCATAAGAGCTTGGGGTCTGTGTTTATCATAATTGGGCTCTGGGACAAAGTATTTCTATGTATCCAAGTGAAATGAATAGTCTTTTACAAGTCCTTGTATTACTATGATTATTTAATGTTTAGATGTGAGGACCAGAGCTCTGCAAGCTAGATTTTGGTTGGTTTTGTTTTTTGGTTTTTTTTATACATATTTTACTGATATTACCATAGGAATAATATTGCTGAATGATGGCTCTTCATAATCTGGTTCTGTAAAATTACTACCCGTTCCTGATGTCTGTTCACTGTAACCAAGATAGGCTCCAATTCCTGTTTCCTTTGGAGAAGAAACTGGCATATCTCAAAAACACAAATATAAGAATGAATGAAGAAGCATGAATCTACAGGCAGTTTTTCTTCACAGATATATCAGTAAAACATTTGAATTGCTCCAAGTGAAATTATAGTGCTGCAGCACATGAAAATGGAATGTTCTGAACGGACAGCTGAAGTTATTGTGCTTGATTGGAGAATGAAAAACATGATGGCAAATGAAAAACTATAAACTCTCAAGGTACTGTCAGCTTCCAGATTGAACAGCTCCATCCAAATTCATACATAAGAGCAATGTAATAATTGTTGTCTTTGTTTCTGTTCTGGTGCTGGCTTGTGTAAGGTCAGTCTGGGTGACAGTGAGCAGTAAATTACAGTTACGAGACAGAGAAATGTCTGTAGCTGTCCTGAGATGCGGAATCGGGGATGAGTGACAAGGGATGGACTGCTGGGTCATCAACTGGTGTAGACAATTTTCCTGTTGGTACCGTGGTAATGTTCCTGGCTTTGTAAATAATTCTTAGAGGAAAATGTCTTGTGTAAAGTTTCCTTCAGTATTTCAAGCTGTTTTGCTCTTCACTTTGCTAATTTAAAGGCTCTAAGAGCAGATTTGTCTTTCTGAATTTCGAACAAAAGTAGAAACACAGTAGTTATTACTGGAGGAATAGGATGTGTTCCCAAATGGGCATATGTATATGATGTGTCACAGCATTGCTTCTTGGTCACTTTTGGCTTCTTTGCATCTATATGTCTCTCCTGAGTGCCTCAACTTCTTTTCTAACTGTCCCTAAATCACTGTCTAAATATGCTACCCGTAATGGAATTTGAGCCACCTTTTAAGGAACATTCTGTCTCTTTGATTTTTGGGGACTTTATCAAGGCCTCATAGGGAACGCACAGTATATTTTGATAGTGTGATGGACTCACACAAGTGAGCTTTGATTTATTTGTTGATTCCTCTCTCTTCTGGTTTTGCAAGTCCAAGTTCAGTTTGTTTTGTTGTTCCTGGTAGATCCAGACAACCACACTGATGTTTTCTGTCAGAGACAAATAGAAAAGCTCTGTAAGAAAGTGGGACTTTATGGCTTGGAAATGACAAATAAGCTAACAATTTGCCTTGACTTCTGGTTGTGGTGGTTGCAGGTTTACAGTATTTGCAGTATTTCTGGGAGGAAATGCAGTTTCTGAACTGGAGTGCTGATAGCTTCTCCCTGGTTGTGTCCACTGGAGATTTTATAGGTGCCTTGATTTGCTTTTTTTCTTTAAAGGCAGACTGGTGTATGTCATGAGCAAGTTTTGTGTGCCTAGTTAGATTAAATCATGAGTCTTTTGGAATCTAAGGCTAAATTGCTATATAAGGTTGAGTGATGCTTCTGACATGATATTTCCCTCCAAATAACCTAAGCTCTGGAAAAGTTTAAAATATAGAGTGACCAGATTCATAATTAAAAGAGATAAATTTGTCTAACCTACTGTGGTTTTGTTGCAGTTATTATTGGCTTTTAATGTTTTTCATCCTTTTTAGCATCTCCAGCCCCAGTAAGTCCTATACATATTTAAAATTAAGAGTTAAGTTGTGGTGGGATTTACTCACAAGTTTAAATGTTTTGCCAAGAATATTATACCCACAGACCCATTTCTGGGGGTGACAAGTGCTGACAACTTCCAAATCATCAGTTCACCCAGAGGTATTATATGTTCCCCATTCCTTTTAACATCCTTGTCAGTTCACATAAAAGTTAATCCAGCATTACCTAACTCAACTTCTAAGAATTCTATTAAATAATTATTTTTTTGGTGTCTCATATAATTTTTCTTTAAGAATTTATATTTCTAATAAATTTCTATTAGATCTCTTTTCCTCTGGATTTTCCACTTTCATTCATGTCTTTCTCTTTAACAGTACCAGAGGCCTAATCAGGAAACACTTTCTCCACATGTAGATTCAACTATTTCAGTGTTATAAAGAATTAAAATACAGGAGAGTTCTATAAATCACATGCTCTCCCTTCTTTGCTCTTTATATTGTTAGGTAGGAAAGGCTAATGGTTTAGATACAGGCTTGGAAGTGGAGTTATTTACTGTTCATGATTGATAGGACAAAGGGTAATGGGTTAAAACTTAAAACAGGGGAAGTTTAGATTGGATATAAGGAAGAAATTCTTCACTGTGAAGGTGCTGAGGCACTGGAATGGGTTGGCTAGGGAAGTTGTGAATGCTCCATCCCTGGCAGTGTTCAAGGCCAGGTTGGACAGAGCCTTGGGTGCCATGGTTACTGAGAGGTATCCCTGCCCATGGCAGGAGGGCTGCAACTGGATGATCTTAAGGTCCTTTTCAACTGTAACTATTTTATGATTCTGTGATTTTCTAGGTTCTTCGTAGTCTTCCTGGGCTTTGGTTACCCCAGCATTAAAATTGTGGTCATGCCAGCTTTACTTAATTCATTGTGGTTTAAGTGCCTTGCTGTTTCCACATTAAATTCTGTAGTAATAGTGCAGTATTTGTATGTCTGTAGTGTTTGACGGTTGCAGGGTTCACATAATGTCTACCTCTCCACAGACAGAGGATTCCTCTCAATTTAATTTCTTCCTCTTTAAAGACCACATGAATCTCCTCAGCACTTGTACAGAAGCTTTGCTATAACTGGGCAGGCAGTGAACTGCTGTGTTTCCCTATTGAACCAGGAGGAGAATGACATGGGGCAGAATGAAGTGTGCACAACAGTCATGGGGAAGATTACATGGTTTGTTCATTTCTGACCAACAACCCAAACTGCTTTCCTATAAAATGTGATATGGATTTTCCTACCTGCCACTGATTGGAATAAGTAATTTATTAAGTGGACCCCAAGTTCATCAATAGCTTGCCTCCAGGAAGCTTGCCTTTTGGATAAATGTATTTATTACTCCTCTTCTACTTGATACATGTATGTATGCATACAAAATGTCTGGTTATACTTCTGACACCTTATCAGAGCATGGCCTCATTTTATACTCAGTGTATGGAGACAAAACCAAAGCCAACCACAAACAGGCAAAACCAAAAGAACCACAACAAAAATCCCAAACCAAAACCAGTAAACCAACCAACCGCAACAACAAACCCAACAACGAATAAACATGAAACCAAGCAGTCCCCCAAAGCACTGCATTTTCTTGTGGTGATTTTCACATTTCAATTTGTTTTATTTTGCATTGGTTAGTTTTGTTTTTTCTAAAGTGTCTTCTTACAGAAGTAATGACTTCTGCATCACTGCTTTTATTATGCTGGAAAGCATTGGCTTAACATTTGCAAGACTTAGGCTATCTGAAGGGAATGTTGTTAAAGCTATTTGTTCACCTGTAGAAAAGCCCTTTACCAATCTTGTGTATACAGCATGATTCATAACTTCTGTAATTTTTCTTGTACTGAAGTTAGCATTTATGGGTCATTAATTTGTTGTTTTTCCATGTCTACAAGTTAATATCAGTATGAGAGAAGTTTTTCAGGCATTTTATTAGCAATATTATTAGCTCTCTGTATGCCTGCTTCTGGTGTATGGGTCTTACTTTCAATATTTGTGCAGTCCAGCTTAATATTGTTGTGCATGGTATTCATTTGGATGTAAAGAAAAATATTCCCTATGGCTGAAGTGTTATTGGGAATGCCTCAAAATAAAATTAGCATGGACCTGCTGAAATTAATGAGCTTTCAGAAAAATCACATCAAAACCCTGTCTCTTGGAGGCTACATAATGTTTTCTGTTCACTTAAGGTGGGGGGGGGGGGGGGGGTTTTTTTTGTGCAATGTTCTGTTCTTTATTGGATTTTTATATCTTTGCATGTCAAAGAATATATGTTTTGGTTTGTACCTTCACCTAAATGTTTTTTTAAGAGGATGTCTCCATTCATTGATGTTGTGCTTGTGCCAAAATGTTTTCNGGGGGGTGTTTTTTGTATGCATAATGTGTCCAGATTCTGGTACTCGTGGAAAAGCTGAAGTTAACAATGGAACCATCAAGAGTGAATCGGTTATTCACCAGTTATTTCTCTGAGCGACCTCATGCAGTTGATGATGTCCCTGCTTATTGCAAGGGGAATGGATTGGAAGACCTTTAAAGGTCCCTTCCAACCCAAACTATGATTTTGTTCATATAGTGCATTATAAGATGGTAGGATGACACACTGAAATAGGGGAAGGCTAGAGGATGTGAATTTTTCCCCTTTAGTACACTAGATCATCATTTCTGTAGTCAAGGATGCATTTTATTATAGGCAAAGGTCAAAACTGGTTTTGTATTAGCAATGTTCTTACAGTATTTACACTTCAATAAGTAATCAAAACTACAAAACTAGAAAATGAAAGTAGTGTTGCAAACCTGCAGCTCCTGGGTCCTGCATTGGTCAGCATTATTTTCTGCTTACAAAAGGAGTATTTTTACAAATGTGGAAACAAGGCACGTCAAGTTAGTGATGGAAGAAATCGATGTCCTTTGGGCAATTGTCATCTGAAGTGATGTTATCCGAAGCCCAGAAGAGGGCTCACTTGCACACCAGAAGTGCTCCATGCATCAGTAAGGGTCTGCATGCAGATGTGGCACAGCTGTAATCAAAGAAAATGCAGTAATGTAGAAAATGAAGAGCTAACCTTGCTAGTAATTATAGTATCTTTCGAAAGAAAAGATAGATTCAAAAGGTTATTTGGGAGGGAAATATAAATACTAATTAAATATTAAGTACTAATTAATATTAAGTGCATGAGGCATCAAATAGAAACAATGTGGTAAGTTCTATGTACATTTTTAAGGGCATTGATAATTTGATTTCAAGAAAGAATTTGGTAGGCAAAGGGTAAGAACCTCTCCCACCCTTTAAAATCATTCCAGATGTAGATATATGCCACAGAGAACAAGTACATTGTGCTACAAGCTAATTTGCAAGTTGCTTTCTACAAGACTCAAATGTAAGCTACTGTAAAATGAGATATATCAATGTTTAATGACATTTGATATTTGGTGTGGCAATAAAACACAGTACAAATGCAAGAGCATCATGTCTCTTGTCACAGTAACTTGTTGCTTTTTCCAGAGTTGTGGATTAGCCAGACACTGGGAGCACATGTAGTTTATTTATATACTTTTACTTGAGAAATACAAGACAGAAAAGACATCTCTATCTTAATCAGTTCCCTGAAAATTTCTTAGTGAAAAGGAGTAAAAGGGTTGTTTCATTTCCTTCAAGATGTCAAAGCTGAAGGAATAAGTAATTTTCCTTTGGTTTGGATGCTTTTTGGAATTTTTAAGTATTGATCCAGTTTTCATAACATTTAATGGGATTTAGAAACTTTGTCAGAACCTTCCTTTTAACAGATATTGCGACTGGTTAAAATATGTCCTCATGCATTTGGCTTCAACAGAATGAAATGAAATACTTTGTGGAATTAGTTTGTCTGTCATAAAGCTTTAAGCTTATCTGCTTTATAATTTAAGGCACAATTGGATTTAGGGCAACATACTGACCACACATTGTCACAATACATATGCTATGTAGGCTTTTTATGTTTGTCAGATTAATCGGCCGCTACCTTGGCTAATTCTTTCAATCATTAAACATTTATTTAAAAAACAAATGCAAAACAACACTAGAAGAATCACAATACAGAGAGATGCCTTAGAATTTAGGGGGCCTACAAGCATGCTGGAGAGGGACTCTTCATCAGGGACTGTAATGATAGGACAAGGGGTGATGGGTTCAAGCTGAAACAGGGGCAGTTCAGGTTAGGTATAAGGAAGTTCTTTACTGTGTGGGTGGTGAGACACTGGATGATATTAAGGTCCTTTCCAATTCTAACTATTCTATGATTCAAATTGTAATAATCCATTAACATTGTGAGGAAATGTATGTATTTCCACGTAAAATCAGAGATTCCTAGACTATAATTCTGTAGCTTTAAGTGGACAATTGCTGAGCTGTTTCTGACATGTTCTAAAATACCTTGGGGCATGATGTGTAGTAATGTAGTTACTATAAGGCTGTCAACTGCATTGCCAGATAGTGTTTTAATCCTGGGATCGGATAAATTAGATTTTAATTGGGTTTTAAGGGTAAGCTGAATAAGTGGATAAGGTAGAATTAACCAGAGACATATTAATGTAATGAAACCTTTGGTTCCCTTAAAGCTATTGCATTAAACACTATACAGTCTCTTGTTGAAAAGAGATGTCATGGTAGAGTAGATTGATAGTGGTGGGTAAGATGAATGGTGGTACCCAATGTAATCACATCATAACCATGTTATCTAGAGCACCATAAACCCAAGAAACTGGAAAAAATTGCATTAGTTGTATTTTATTATAGCATTTTGAAGGGAAAGGAAACAAATAAACAAAGTCCAAACCAGAGTTTCCCAAGGTGGTAGAACCTTACTGAGACTATGGAATGGTGGGGTATTTTGTTTCTTATAGAGCAGAACAGAAGCTGCTGCATTGTGAGATAGCCAGAACGTTTGCTTTTGTATTTAGTCTTCCCCTTTGCCTTCCCTCTTCTCCCCCTCTCCTCTCTCTCTCTCTCTTCCCTTTCCTCCCCTCCCCTCCCCTCTTCTTTCCTTCCTTTTTCCTGACAGAAGCAATTGAGGAATTTTGTTTAAAGAAATCTGCCCATACATTTGACCATAAATCTTATTTCTCTCCTGAAGCATTTTTTTCCCTTTTCTTTCAATGTAAATAAGTGAATGAATAAACAAAAGATATGCCTGATTGTGAATGTGTAAGACTAGACTTACAATCTAGACCTACATCCAACCATTTGTGTGTACCAAACAACAAAACTTGAAGGCTCATTAGCTTGGAATGACCCAACTGTGTTTTATCTGGAGGGGTCATTTCTTTACTAATGAGCTACTAAGCCAGATGGCTCACCCCATCCTAGTCTGACTGCATTAGTATGATATAGGTTTTTAGGCAAATAGTTTTATTTCCCCCTCTGATTTTTCCCTCAGACAGGAACCAGAGGGACAGCTTTTTCTAAAAGTATAGGAAATGAAGTATTTCACCTTAAAAGATAAATATCTAAGGTGACTTGTTTGGAGTTTATACCAATCTCTGTCATTTTTTCTCTGGTTTCTAGTGATGGGAGTCTATTAGATTTTATCCTTTCTGGGAACTGTTCTGTACAGAAAGCTTGTTTGACTGTTTTAATCTATATTGGATTTTGTTTCAATATTTAATCAAACCCATTCTTATAGTCTCCTATCTGCATATGAAAATAAGTGTGAGAAGAAGAATGATTCTGCATACATGACAGTGCAAGAATAATATTTGCTTTTTAATGCATTTTCTTATAGAATTTTGCTTGACTTTATGAATTTAAGATGTTTCAGGTGATCAGGATGAGGGATGGTTGGTCATTTAAGCCTAGATTCATATCATGAGAGAAGGCTTTTTCAGACATGTAAGTGAGGAACCAGGCCTTTGTGGATTACCTCAAGTCAGGTGAATAAATTGATATCCTCAAATCGTACTGTATTTTAAGTGACCTGAATTATTTTCCAGGAATGCTTTTCTCTCACCATTGGCTAAACCATACACAAGGCAAGCTCAAAAATGATATAAAACTCTATGTAGAGAACAGCCCTAAAACCAAGAGTATTTAAAAGAGGCTAGTTTATGAAGGACATCACCATCAAGATGGTTTTGAAAGTGTTTCAAGCATATTGTACTAATGTGCACCCATGGTCCTTTCAGCAAGCCCACATCTGAATGACATTTTGATGTAGCCAATTGTCTGTTAAGGTGAGTAACTTTGTATGATGATTTAGTCATATGGGAGTTTGTTGCAGTGATGCTGGATAATTGTATATAGATTCTTAGCACTGAAAGTTGGCCTTAGCTTCAAAGAAAGTAATTGCATTTAGGGGAATAAGAACATAAATAGCTTAGAATAAAGCTTTGTCTGGCTTAATATCTTATCTTTGATAATAGTCATGGGGGATGACTAAAGAAGAGTGTAAGAACCTGATGAACATACTGTGATTACAATTCTTTCCAAACTTTATTAGCCTCCAGCAGTTTATGGTTCAGAGAGTTTCTGAACCAAAGGCGATATTTACTGTTTAAAAATGGATAATCTAGGATCCTTACTTAAACAGCCTGTAGAGCATTAAGATTTTAAGGGATTTACACAGGTCTCTGGTATAACTATTTTTCATCATTATGACCATTGCCTTTAATTTTAAACTCTTTTCTTCACCCTTTCGAGTTTCGGAATATATTTAGACCAGGATGAATTAGAAAGAGGAGAAATGAAGTCAGTAAATAAAGGAGGGATGTGAAAACTGTTACACTTTGCTAAAACATTTTTGAAATACATTTTGTAGACATGATTAACCTGAAATCTTTTACATTTTGAATAGTGAAACTAAGCTGAACTTGCTGCATGATGTCTTCTCTATGTATCAAGCCTAATATATTGAGATTTGCTCGCTTAATTTTTACCCACTACTCTTTTTTTGTTATACCTGTGTCTCAAAAGCACCGGTAGCTTCCAAAGGAAGCAGTGTGATTTCCCACTGTAGGAGACCTGCCTAAAATTAGGTGGAAAGGCATGGAGTGGGAGGTGGTCTGGAACCCATAGTAATAGTAATAATAATCTTACTATGTGCTTCTTGAACAAGCCATGTTAAGAGAAAACCTAATACATAAAAGAATTTAAATGAGGCCATGACCAATATGCTTTTATTTGTCAAAAAAATACTGTAAAATGGTTAGTAGAGCTTAACTTCAGTAAAAGGGTTTTCCTTTAAGCAGTCAAAATCAGAATCAGGGCCAAAAATGCATAAGATTCCTCCTGAGAGGAGGAATAAAAACAGTGTCAAAACATGAGAAAATATAAATGAATTTTAGATGTCAAAGCACAAGTAAATCTTCACACTGTTGTGATTTGCCAGTGTTCATAAATCTCCTTTCTACAAGAACTGGGCCATGGGTCATTTTCTGATGGAGATGTTATTCACAGTGGAGAAGTGGTATTTTTTTCTGGTTTATCCTGATCTGAGCTCATATTCTATGAGTTCACATTTCACAGTGCATCAGAGGGGGTGTGTGGCTGTGTATATGCCACATTTTTAGCTTAACCAAAGTCTTTTCTGAGTATGATGTATTAGGAATAAAGTCCAATGTTGCTTTTAAGATTTATTTGTGAAGGTAAAACTTCTACTTTCTAATAGAGAATGTGAATTTGGTCTCCAAGTCATACTTTAAGCTGTAGCCTGGGAAATGTAAATGGTATTTTTGTCTCTTTACTTAGTGTTGCCAGACTAACAGAATGGCAATATTATAACTGGGTTTTGTTAAACCATATAATTAAATGGCTATGAAAGCTAAAGAGGATTCCATTCACTGAAGACTGGTTACACTTTTACTGCCGTGTGAGCAAAATTGGAATAACAAAATGATAAAGTGTCATATGCTGTGTACATTTTTACTTGTTAATAGCAAATTTGCAATGATAAATACTTTTCCTTCTGTAAAATTCTTAGTGAATCTCTTGAGAATTCAGTTGCACTGTAAATGTAATCTGCAGTTCTTTACAATTATATTTTAAATAGACCAAGTCTAAAGGGACTCTGCTTATTTGATTTCCAAATTTTCATCACTTAAAATCCAATCAGACCAACTGTTCAGATTTTTATTAGATATGAAATATATGAATGGGTTCAAGGCCACACTATGTATAGCAAACACATACCTTGGTTTACAGCATGGATTGTCTGACTTCTTACTCAGCATGTGGTTCGACCTTCAGACTGCTTAGTGACTTCTCAACTCGTTACCATATTAAATCCTTCGATTTCCAGTAACTGGTGTTTTATAGTCCAACAGATTGCATTTGATTTTGTGGATTTGCTGTAACATATTGAGTTTAATGGATTTATGCAGGAATGTAAAACAAAACTACTACAGCAGGAGTACAGAGTTTCAGAACACAAGGGCATTAGGCTTGCAGATGGCCGATGCGGATAATGACATTAAATAATTCAGTGTGGAAGGTAATCTGGTTTTGACAGAATACATTGACATTTAGCCAATGCATATAGGTGCTTGGGTAGTGATCTGCATAGAATCATAGAATAGTTGGGTTGGAAAGGACCTTAAGATCACCCAGTTCCAACCCCCCTGCCATAAGCAGGGACACATCACACTAAACCATGTCACCCAAGGCTTCATTCAACCTGGCCTTGAACACTGCCAGGGATGGAACACTCACAACTTCCTTGGGCAACCCATTCCAGTGCCTCACCACTGTAACANTAAACCATGTATGGCTTCATTCAACCTGGCCTTGAACACTGCCAGGGATGGAACACTCACAACTTCCTTGGGCAACCCATTCCAGTGCCTCACCACTGTAACATGTTTGGATGTAAAGCAGACCGGAGTCACTGTGTGAAGTGCAGCATTATTGTCTCACAGGCTATGCTTAAAGAAGGAGAATCTCTTCAAAATGTATGAACACAGATTAAGAAGACCCTCGGTGTTGCAGTCATTAAGGAGACTCGTGTTTCCCAAGCCATAAAGGCAAGACTCCTCCTATAGAGACAGGCTAAGAAAGCTGGGGTTGTTCAGCCTTAAGAAAGCTCTGGTGAGACCATGGAGCAGCTCCCAGTGGTAAAGGGGCTGACAAGAATTCCAGAGAGGGAGTTTCACAAGGACATGTAGTAACAGGATGAAGGGGAATGGCTTTAACTTGACAGAGGGGATATTGAACTGTCATGCAGAACTTCTTCCCTGTGAGGGTGCTGAGGTGCTGGCACAGGGTGTCCAGAGATGCTGTGGCTACCCCATCCCTGGCAATGTTCAAGGCCAGGTTGGACACAGGGGCTTGGAGCAAGCTGCGCTAGTGGAGGGTGTCCCTGCCTCTGATAGGGGGTTGGAACTGGGTGAGCTTTAAGGTCCTTTCCAAGCCAAAGCATTCTAAGAACTGTACCCAAGTTACTGCATGATCAGCAGCAGATTTGAGCTAATCTACATTTTCAGCTTTCAGCAGAAACAGGGCACAGAGAGCTTGCTGAAGTTTGCTGAAGTTTTGATTTCAGATGGAGCCTTATGTAGGCTGGATCATTTTGGTGACCACTCAAGCACTTCCCGTGTCTCTGGCTGATTGTTTTTATTGAATGCAAATAAGAATCAGATGAAAGGAAGAAAGAAAGGGGGTGAGCTTTCAGCAATGTACAGTATAGGGGTTGAATTGAGTTAAATTTGCTGTTCTCTGCATCTTTTCCCTAGTCAAAAAGACAATAGCTATCTGATTTTCTGAAAGATACTAACACTAGGTAGAGCCAAATGTGGAGAATTTCCATTGAACAGTTGAAGTTTTTCAATATTGTATGAAATTGAAAGTTAGAGGATATAAGGGGAAGAACCCTTAATACAGTTAGCACTCACTACTTATTTTATAAAATAAAGCATAAGTATTACAAATGCCAAGAGTAGCCTAAGCATCATATTGATTTTGTAAAGCTGTTCCTGACTCAACTCTTGCAGTGCAGTGACATTTCATTACACCTATTGGAACTAATAACTGAAGTGCAACACTAGCTGATGGGAATGAAATAAAATCTATCCTCAGTGATGTCCGCAAAGAATAGAATGCAAACCAGTTTTCTAGTTTTATAACGTTCAATTACAATGAGCTATAAATAAAAGTATTTGTTGTAACAATGCTTCTTGTGTACCAGCTGCCAGTCTGATAACCTGATTACAATTTGATTCTTAACAAAAGGCTCCTATAATAAATGCATCTCCAGCCCCACTATTATATATATCTTCACTTTACATATATATACAAATGAGGATATTTACATGTAAAAATATTCTGACATGCAAAGAAACCTCAACGTGTTGTTTAGAAAATATAAATCTGGCCCTGCTTTGATGCTTACACAAATACAGTGTATCTGGAATTTTCAAGACCTTAAAGGACTAAACATTAAGCAGCATCAAGAATTAGTTTTGATAGGACATTTTCCCTCTTTATTTCAGACAGTGGTAGTTAGTTTGTTTAATAAATAAAACAAACCCCTGATCTAAGAAGACCAAATATATATATAGTCTATATACTTGCATTCATAGGGCTGCAGTGTTACTGCCCACACAAATATCAAGGTGCCGAGAGCATATTTGGCTCTTAAAGCATTCAGAATTCATGTGTTATCCTTGGATACATTATCTTGACTTTTTCCAGGTTCTATTTTAGGATTTGGAAGTGTCTTGAATACCCTGTTGCTATGAACAGATAGTAGGATCATGTTTTTGTTTCCCCATGCACATTTTGGCTTGCGTTAGAGGCCCAATAATGAGACTGAAATAAGGATAACTTGAAAAGGATTATGAAGCTAGGAAGATGAAGAGTGTCACATTATCAATGTATTGATGACATTACTGGTTTAGATAATGAACTTAAAACCAAAATGAACCCCGATCAAGCCCATAAACACACAAAGCAAATAAAAAATTTCCCATCTATTTAGTTTACAGCCCTCCTCCTAAACCAAAGAGCTTGGACCCTTGCCAGGGAAGTGTTATTTTCCCCCACTGTAACTGCCATGATTGTGGCAAATATAAATAATGAAGGGTTGTGAAAGAAGTAGGATAACTTTTTAAAGCTCAAACTTAAGGCAGGTGCTTGACATCAACATACATCCTTACATATATATATATGTATATATGTATATACACATAAAGCATATACATATGATTCAAAGCCTGGACAGACAATGAATTAGTAGAGAATGAAGTACTAGATGAAGCCTCTGAAAACATTAGGTTTAACTATGTGGGGTTTAGCACTTGTATGGGCAGCTGTATGGTAAAAGGCTGAAATAAGCTCCTGTGTTGATATGCATTATGCAGTGCTCAACATTGCCAACCCCAAGTAAATTCACCAGTAATGGCATCAAGATCCTTTTGTTTTACTGTTATTATTTGGATTCCTCATCACCCCTCTTTAAACACAGTATTTACCCTTGATCTTCCAGGTCACCAGCACAGGGAAGAGCTTGACTTTCTTCTTGCTCTTTTACCTGAATACCAGTTTATTATTCAATTCTGGACATCCAAATAATCACTTGAAATGCAAACTTTACTTTCTTTGATTTTCTGGATGCCAAAAACCTTTGCAAGGGTATTTATTATGGTTTATCTGATCTATGGTGTTTTGCTAAGGGTTGCTATAATTGGATTTTGTGAATCTGAAGAAGGGAGAAACTTGCATCCTTTGTGGGGTTGCCATAGCCTAGAGCAAAAAGAGTACTGCTGGTATACTAAAGGGAACAATGGGGGAAAAGGGGAAGAAAAAGCTATCAAACAGAATTATTCAGAGGAGGTTTAAGAAGCACTTTGNGTGGGGTTGCCATAGCCTAGAGCAAAAAGAGTACTGCTGGTATACTAAAGGATTTGACTTCATGGCAAAGAGGTGAATGGTTAGTTCATGTTCTCAGCATTGTTTTGCACAGTTTTCTGTCAACTGCAAGCTCTGAGAAAGAGGCGGGATGGTAGGTTTTCAATCCTGTGGTATGTTATTGTAAATGAAGTTATGTGCTTTATGCATGTTGTATCGTATATATGAAAGGACATAGTTAATTTAGTAAGCTTTGGTGAAAAGGAATACTGAAATTTGTCTTTTTTTTTTAGTTCATTCATTTCTCTTTTGTGGAAACTCAGAGTTGTTAAATGACATTTTGAAAGAATTATTAAGAATTCACAACAGTTCTTAACAATTTTCATCACGGTCTTGATGTCTGTATTATTCGTCAGTAGAATCAGTTTCATTTCCCTGTTTGCTTTCCAAATTTCCTGACATGTAACTGACAAGATCTACCTGGAATATAATGCGTGAAGACCCCAGCTGAAAAGGAGCAGAAGGAGCCTGACACTGGGATATGAAATGCTACCTTGGTCTGTCACTTTATGATAGTGAAGTGTGTCTGGCACCTGTGATCACGGTTGTCTGAGGGGGATGGTAAAAAGTATAGTTGAGACGTTCTAAACTGTTCTAGTTTTGATTTATGATGGCCTTAATTTTTATTTTGCTTCCATCTGAAATTTTATGGGCCTGAGGGACCTGTAAATATTTTCAAATTTCTCCTAGGTTCTGGAAATAAAATTTCTTGCTATTCTGGAATATTTATTTTCTTAAGAAAAATGGGCAGAAATAGGTCATGGCTATTGGGAAAACCTGATTTCTTCCCATCCTTTTTAAAACTTTTGAATGGTCTCAGTGAGTTCTTTTAGAATACTGTTTTGTGGATAGTTGAGGAGGTGGAAATCAGTATCTGATTCTTATCATCATTGCTGTTGCATCCAGGGTGGCTATGGGACATATGGGTGAGTTGACTTGCCCATAAACATTGAGTGCTTTGTTAGCCTGGTAAAAGGAACTTCTGTAGCTGAAAGTTTCTTGGACTTAACTAATGGAATTGAAGAAGAGGAAGCAAGACAGTTGCCAGGAAGTCTACATATATGAGAAGGGTTGATGTTCCAGTCAGTGATTTCCCTATGGAATTGCTAGCTAGTACCTGTAACTTTCTCTTAGCAGGGAACTCTAATGGAAATATGGCAAACTTCCCTGCTGTGAAGGGGTTTGGCATTTAATAAAATTATCAGTTTTCCTCCAAGAACACAGGCATTGAAACAGGTTGCCCAGAAAACTTGTTCCATCTCTATCCATGGTGCTTTTAAAGATGAGACTGGGTAAAGCTCTGAACACCCTGGTTTGGTCTCATAGCTTATCCTACTTGGAACAGGATGTTGGACTAGGTGCCCTCTGAAGCCCCTCTGGACTGAATTATTTTATGGTGCTATGGTGGTTAAGAGGGTTTGGGCACAGCGTCAGTTTGACATTTAGAGTTCCTGTACATTCCCAGCTGAGAGCAGTTTATATTTCTGGCACTTTGCAGTGTGGTAGAGCTGGTAATCCTGTCAGATGATGAAGCAGCATGAAAGTAGGTTATTAATTAAAAGTGGATACTGTTTCTTATAGAAGGGTGGTACAAGGTACAGTAAAGTCCCAGATGATTCCCTATATGCTTCTGCCAAGTTTTAAGCTCAAAGCAGATGCTGGGTACTTTTGTGACATTTGCTTCTTTTTTGTTTATTAATATGATGGAAAAGGGTCCCAGTGCTGGTATCTTGGGTTTGGGGTTTGGTTTTGTGGGTTTGGGGTTTGTTTTCCACAAATTAGGAAAAATAAAAAAGATCTTTTACTGTACTGGCTGTAACCAATGTCTGACAACTTTGTGAAGTAAATTCAGTGTAGAAGAAATGTGCATTAGTTCTTAGGATGAGCCCTGAATTCTACAAGCAAGATTTCACAGAGCCCTGGGTGACATGGTCTAAGGTGAAGAATCTCTGCCCATGGTAGGGCATTTGGAACTAGATGATGTTAAGGTCTTTTTTCAACCCAAACCATTCTGTGATTCTGTATTTCAGAATAATACATATGTGATAAAAGAAAATAACAATAGAAAAACCTCTTTTCATTTTTTTTAATCATAAATTAATTGAACAAATTGAATTATTGTCTATATATTTTTAATTTAATGACTACTGCATTTTATCAAAGGGAGACTTAAGTTGCTTGAGTTAACCAGGAATTTACAAGCAGAACTAGATATGCTAATACATATAATTTTATTCTGTACTCCTCCAAAATTTATGTGAAGCTTTTTGTAAGATATAAATGATTAAAATCTACTGTTGAGAAACTGGGGATGGATGTTTATGACATGTTATTCAAAGTTAACATCAGTAGAATTTATATTAGGGCTTAATGGTCTTATCTTCACAGACACTTTTGCATTCATTTGCTCTCTGGGAATTACTTTTTCTATTAGAAATCATTCGAAGAAAAATAGAATAAAATTTGTGGAAATATGTAGTAATATTATTTTTTTAAAGATATTTGTTAGAATTTCAGCGGGGATTTTTGTTTTCTTAACTGAGAGTTATGTCATTGCTTTTCAGTGTAACTTTGTTGTTGCATGTCAAGAGACAAAATGATATGTGTAAATGAGGCCCAAGCATACTTGCAAGCTTTCACTATGTCAATTTGTAGTTAGTTTTACATGTTATCAACAGACTTATATTCCTGCCAAGGATGTTGAATGCTACCTCTCCTGCCTCACAATATACAGTTTCAGTTTGTAGATAGATTAGCTATATTTGAAGCTTGATGAGTACAAGCCAAGAATATAATGTTATAAACTTGTCACTTATGTCATTACAACATAAGAACACTTGCCAGATAAGTTCTTTGCTAGCTATCAATAGAGGTTGATTTGTCTTTCATCAAGTCAAAGACTAATGATGGCCATATTTGATTTAGAGAATAACTTGAGATTCTTTGCAAATGCTTCAGATTTCTCAGTGTCTCTGCATTTGTATAGCAAATCTGTTGAAAGACTGATTTGAATTAGTTTGTGTTGGGTTATGAGTCAAGGACTCACCTTTGAAATAGGTTTCCACTGCTTGTTTTTCGTGAATGCCCTTTGAATTCTTTGACAGTATCTTGTGAGTGGTGTTCTCAGTTACTCCAATTAAAACACATTGACTGTCACATAAACTATGTTCAAACTATGAAAGGTGCTGTATGAGAATACCGGCTTTTCTTCCCCTATTATTTTTTTCTGTGTGTTATGCAAACCTTTAAAAAATATTTTAAATATTTTTTTAAAAACAGATTGCTAAATCCCCAAAGTTAACACCATCGAGGGTAAAGGAAATGAGTGTTCTGGACCCATGCAAAAAATATTTCCAGTTTAAAGTTAGTGAGCTTTTAGATAGCTCTGTCCAATAATATCCTATTTATCTTTCCCAAGTATTTTCTGAAGGACTTAGGTATTTGAAATGGAAGTGGATTTATGTGATATTGGAAAGAGTGCAATTTTGGTTAAGATCCCAATTCATATTTGACTATTTTAAAGATTTTACTGAAGCTCATTTGATGATAGTTTAGTATTTTGATGATAATTTTGATAGTTTGATAGTTTTGATGATATTTTTTGATAGTTTTAGTATTTTGATGATATTTGATTTGATGTATTTGATGATAGTTTAGTATAGAATCAGTATGTCATGAGACATATTTACAGGTTGCCCAGGGGGGTTGTGGAGTCTCCTACATTGGAGATATTCAAGGTCCGCCTGGACAAGTTCCTGTGTGATGTAATTTAGGTTACCCTGCTCTCACAGAGGGGTTGGACTCAATGATCTTTCGAGGTCCCTTCCAACCCTTAGGATTCTGTGATTCTGTGGCTGTCACCAATTTTAGCTTCATAGAAGAGCCACAGTAACATAACTTTAAATCGTGGTGTTAGTATTTACATATGTATTCCTTTCCTAAAAATATGCATTTTATTAGTAAATGAGACTCTGTAAATAATTAATCATTGTCCTGGGTTCATCAATAGCAGTCAGTTTTTCTCCTCCTGCAGTACTGTGTTTTGACTTAACCTGGGAACAAAACCGATAACACCGATGTTTTTAGTTGTTGCTAAGTAATGTTTACTCTGACCAAGGACTTTGTGAGCCTCATGCTCTGTCAGGGAGGAGGGGAGGCTGGGAGGAAG
The DNA here is from genome assembly GCA_002631895.1 of Agapornis roseicollis. Classification (NCBI taxonomy): domain Eukaryota; kingdom Metazoa; phylum Chordata; class Aves; order Psittaciformes; family Psittacidae; genus Agapornis; species Agapornis roseicollis. The sequence goes on from NDXB01009369.1 coordinate 37,010, forward strand.
CAGGGACAGGACGCAAACTGACCAAAGAGGTATTCCATACCATAGCACATCATGCCCAGGAGGTAACTGGGAGTTATCCGGAAGGGCTAGCTCTCCGGGGTGTGGAAGGAGGTATTGGGTCAGTGTTTGGTGGGGTGTGGTGAGTTATCTGTCGGTGGTTGGTGAGATGCTGTATTCTTTTCCCTTGTTATTTCCTTTATCATTATTATTATTGGTGGTAGCATCAGTGATTTGTGTTATACCTTAGTTACTGAACTGTTCTTATCTCAACCTGTGGGAGTTGCATTCTTTTGATTCTCCTCCCCATCCCTCTGGGAGCAGGGAAGGGCAAGAAAGGGGGGTTGAGTGAGTGAACGAGCTGCGTGGCTGGGTTTAAACCACAACAATCATTTAAATATTAATATTGTAGACATTCATTTAGGAACAGAAAAATCCTGACATGTTGGTCAGATGGCCGATGCGGATAATGACATTTTAATAATTTAGTATGGAGGGTAATCTGATTTTGAGAGAATACATTGACATTTAGCCAATGCATATAGGTGTTTGGGTAGTGATCTGCACGTTTGGATATAAAGCAGACTGGAGTCACTGTGTGAAGTGCAGCATTATTGTCTCACAGACTATGCTTAAAGAAGGAGAATCTCTTCAAAATGTACGAACACCGATTGAGTAGACCCTCAGTGTTGCAGTCGTTAAAGAGATTCTTTCCCATTCATGTTTATTATGTCAAAACATGGCTTCTACCTTTTCCATCCAAATTCATGAGACCCTCAAATCTTTTTGCCATGGCAACATCTTTAAAATATAGCAGACAATGATAATCTCAATAGTTGAAAATTAGAGATCATGAGATTAATAACCTAGGACTAGTGTTCAGATCAGCTCTTTGGGTTGCATTGGCTGGGCTGTGTATGCATTCATTCCACTATTGAGTTGTGTCACATCTTTACTGTTATCTCTCCATGTCTCACACTCAGACAGATGTTGGTCACGTATTGGGTATTATAAGAGGTCTACATGTTCCATGCAAGGATGAGAAGAATTAACTCATTTTAAAATACATTCAAAGATGTAGAACAGAAATAATAAAGTTGTGCCTGGTTTGGTCCTGAGCAACAAGTCATGCTGATAAGAATTGACTAGAGCCATGATGTTGAATAGAACATTTGGTTTTCAAGTAATGGTCATGAATAAGAGTGTTCTAAGTTTGTGTTCATAAGTTCTGTGTTCGTTCCAAAAGGCATTATTTGCCAGTCTGTGCTTTAAGCAGAGGCCCCTATACTTTGCTATTACTTTCACTCTTTTCTGTGAAGGTGTTGACATGATTGGTGATTAGTAATGTCATTTAATTGCTCCTCCACCTCCTCACCACTTGAACATGTGGCCAGGATGGGAAAAAAGTTAGTTACAGCCTCTACTTGGAGAAGATCTGAATCCTAGCCTACCTGCTTGGAGTTCAGCATGCTAACCAGGAACCTGGCTGGTTTAGGTTCATAGAATAGTTAGTGTTGAAAAGAACCTTAAGATCATCAACTTCCAACCCCCCTGCCATGGGCAAGGACACCTCACTCTAGACCATGGCGTTCAAGGCTCTCTCCAGCCTGACCTTGAACCCTGCCAGGGATGGAGCATTTGCCACTTCCTTGGGCAACCTGTGCCACTGCCTCACCACTTTCATAGTAATTTCTTCCTTATATCTAATCTGAAATTCCCCTAAGTTTGAACCTATTACCTCTTGTCCTACCACTATAATTAAGATTTAGGGGGTTTGGAAGTACCTTTCACTTCTACATTACAACTAGTTTAATTCAGTAGAAAGTCTATGTGTGTATTTGGGGTAAGGAATTGTTTCCAGGACAATGTTTACAACTTTTGTTCTTATATGTTATTTTTCCCTATGTGTCATGTTCGTAACTTTTATTTTGAAAAAGAAAAAAGATACAAAAGTGTTTTATAGCCTTTTGAACACCCAGAATCATAAAATGAGTATTATGCTCTAGCTTCTGGCAAAATCTTTTAAATTCACATTCAGTGCAGTAAGAGAAATCACAGATTCACTGTGCACTTTTTAATCTGGGCTGTGTGGAAAACCAAGGTTTCTTGTTTGGATCTCAACATGCTTACAATACTTCTCACTCTAAGACAGTAATTATTGTCCGATGTCCTAGGGCGAGCACTTCAGGTGAATGTTTAAAGCATGATAATTATGTTATTCAGTGGGTAAATTGAAATGTTGGGAAGGCAGAGAAGTTGTTCCTTTGTTCTCTGCCTTCACCAAGGTGATGTGTTGCTCAGGTTTGGCTCTATACTGTATGAGTTTGGAAAAATCTGCCTGTCTGTTAGAGCTGTAGTGAGCCATTAAGATTCTGCGTGTCTTTAATGAACCACTAACTCAGATTTTTAGTGTGTAACTAATTTCTCTTTTAAAAATTATGGATCAGTGCAGAGATTAAAATAAATACAAGTATTGAAGGGTTTTCTTTCCTTCAGGGCAATAGCATGGAAATGTAATCACCATGGAAGAGACCTGTGCTCTTAGAAGTGAGGTCACCTTGGCAACAAAATCTTCTCTTATTGTCTGAAAGAAGCTAATCAGTGATTTGGCAGGGCAAGAGAATGATAAAAGGAATCTTTGAGCTGTTCTGTCTCTTTTTGGTGGTCCTCTTCTGCTGTTTGAAGTGATGATAAGGTGCTTGCATCAGAAGGTGGAGGAGGCTCCTGTTTTTCCTTAGTGCATGCAGGCTCTCAGAGCACCGAAGGGAATTAGTAGTATCTCTCAATAAGAGAAATCTCTTCTTGTTGTAGTTTAACCCTTCAGGCAGCTAAACACCACCCAGCTGTTCCCTCAGTTACCCCCCAGTGGGATGGGGGAGAGAATCAGAGAAGAGATAAAACTGGTGAATTGAGATACAGTTTAATAGGGCAGAAAAGGAAGGAAAAATTATAATGCTGATAAAAGAATACACAAAAGTGATGCACAGCGCAACTGCTCACCACCCACTGACTGATACCCAGCCAGCCCCTGAGCACTGGCAACCACCCCCTGGCCAATGCTTCCAGTTATATTGTTCAATATGATCTTGAATTGTCTGGAATGTCTCTAAAGGTTGGACTTCTAGCTTATTGTATCCCTCCCTCCATCCTACTCGCTGACAGTGCAGCATGAGAAATGAAAAGCACTTGATTTAATTGTTGCCAAGCAGTGCTTACACTAAAACATCAGTGTGTTATCAAAGTTATTCTCATCCTAAATCCAAACCACAACACTATACCAACTGAGGGAGAAAATTAACTCTATCACAGCTGAAACCAAGAAAACAGATTCACATTTTTGTACCGATCTCTAACACCTTAGGTTTTATTCAATGACTCAGAGCAATGATGTGTTCAGAATGATGTGAAACCTTTCTTTATATGCCTACATGCTTGCTTGTTCTGATGTGTTTGTCCTGGGGGATTAGACTGAACCCCATGAGGTCCCTGTCTTTGCTGAGATTCTAGGAAATGAATAGATGTGAGTGGTGGCTACGAAAGTACCAGTGAGGACTGATTCCTAGGGATAGGTAACTGGGCTATCTGTTTCTGAGATAGTGTCAGGTACACTACTTTGATAGCCCCAGATTTTAGGCTTACTTTTAAGTTTACTGCCAGAGACCTGCTTTCTTTTGCTAAAGGAAAAAACTTTTTGGTTAGGTGTTTGAGTAATAATGTGCCTTTTGAACCTGACTCCTGTGATGTATCTCCCAAATCATTTACAGGGACAACTTTGTGAGATGAAAATATAATTGAATCTTCTCCCGGCTTAGGTAGACAGGGAAGCTTTCTGTTCTTGTTTTATTTATTTACTTTTGTCTTTGTCTGCCACCCTTTTGCCAGCATTGCTTTTGCATTGCTCTAGTAATTAGTTCTCTGCCATTGCAGTTGCCTTTTGCCTTCTTCATTTTCTTACTGTGATGTATGTGTTTGTCTTGGAGGATAAGAGAGGGAGGATTTGAAATATTTAACCCAGTTGAAGTCTTGCTTACCTGGTGTATTTGGATGAAATGTATTCATGTGAGTTATATTAGGTATCGCACTAGATCTAATGATCCTTTTTGGCTTTGCTTTCTATTGATCTCTGGATCAATAGCAAACCTGTATGTATTTACTTGTCTAAGCTGTTTCCTCACCCAGAAAACAAGTTCTGGTATTGTCAATAGAACTTGCAGTTTGCAATGAACTCTGTAGTGCTGTGGTGGAAGTTATATAGGAACAACAGGCTCAATGTTGTGATGCACTTTGCCTTAGAAAAGAAACATCTGAGTCAAATCAGGTAAAGGAGTTGCTGTGCAAAAAATTGCCATAGAACCTCTGGAATGAAATTCAGTGCTAAGAGGGGAGTTTTAGGGTACAGAACTATTGACAGTGTTACACCACTTTGTTAGACTCCCAGCTACTTTAGTGAAGGTGCCTGTGACTGGAAAAGGCATTTAGAGCCTCTGGGAATTAATCTGTTTCTACAGAGACTGGACATCGTATTGAGGTGTTAGACACCAAAATCATTAGTTCTTAGGGCAGCTAGTTAAGAAAAACAGAAACAAGAAAGAGAATAATTTATTTGGTTGTTCTTAGGGACCAGAATGGGTTCAAGATATTGCTACTGAATGTATTTTGGTTGACACACAACCCCAGTTTAATTAAAAAAACCCACAACAAGAAACCCAAAGCATAATCGGTTGTTAGTTACAAAAACAGTCAGCTTGATGACATATTTCCAAGCAGTATGGAGAACTTCTTAATACAGGTATAGATACAAAGCTAGGTACAAATCAGAAAACTCCCAACAAAGAGTCTTAAGCTCTTAAGACTATTAAGTTTTAAGCTTAACTTAAGAGTAATCTGGTCTAGTGGAATGCGTTCCTGCCTGTGTCAGGGGAGTTAGAACTGGATGATATTTAGGGTCCTTTCCAACTCTAACCATTCTATGATCAATGAACACATACCTGCGTGATTCTGTAGTAAAGAAAATGTGTGCTATAAATAGAAGGACATTATGTAAAAAGTTGAAGCAGTTTAGAAGAAAATGGATAACTGGAAGGCAAATTGAATATAAAATCGTAAGAAGAGATAGACCAAAGTAGTGTTATGAAATGTGTTGCTGAGGGCCAGCTTATTTCAAATATATAAGAAGAATGGAATTGGATGCAGCTAATTGGTGGTAAATTCAGNAAATCATAAGAAGAGATAGACCAAAGTAGTGTTATGAAAAAAGTTTAAATTATTTCAAAGGGTTATATACCCAAGGACAGTAGGACATTTAGTGGTGTCTAATCCTGATGGTTCCCTGTAATCACCTGCAGCGTTTCTAACCTTCAGATTGCCTGAAGGCAGCCTAAGGTCTTTCCCTGGTGCATCTTAACATTTCTTCCATNGAAGGCAAATTGAATATAAAATCGTAAGAAGAGATAGACCAAAGTAGTGTTATGAAATGTGTTGCTGAGGGCCAGCTTATTTCAAATATATAAGAAGAATGGAATTGGATGCAGCTAATTGGTGGTAAATTCAGTGTTTGGAAGATACATCTGGTGTTTAAAGAGATTACCAAATATCTCTTCAAAGTCTCAAACTCTACATTAGGTATTATCACTTAAGCCAGGGCCAGAGAGAGGAAGAGGAGAAAACTTGGAGTCATTGTGGATACTTCTGTGAAAACAACAGCCCAGTAGCCTCAGAAGGCAAATGGAGCACAAGGAGGTATTGCTGAAGGGGAAGATAGCAATGTGCTAAATGCCTTTTTCCCACTGTAGATATTCATTGTATGTCTGTATTTTGGATAATAAATGTAGTTCTATTCTTATACATGAAGAAGAACAGAGGAGGTTCAGGGAAGATTGACAGTGATGACTAGAAATCTGGAGGTGCTTTATGAAAAGCACCTATTAAAAGATGATTGAGGAGAGACATTGTAGGAAATGTGGTAAAACCAGGAATGTTATGGCAAAAGCAAATTGGGAATGATCATTCACTCTGTGGCACATAAAAAATAGAGAAAGCTTTAAGAAACCAGACATAAAGCAAAAAAGAAATAAGCCATTTCTTTTGCATGTCATATTTATAGAATTATTTACCTTTAGATGTTTTGAATGTAAAAGTTTAAATTATTTCAAAGGGTTATATACCCAAGGACAGTAGGACATTTAGTGGTGTCTAATCCTGATGGTTCCCTGTAATCACCTGCAGCGTTTCTAACCTTCAGATTGCCTGAAGGCAGCCTAAGGTCTTTCCCTGGTGCATCTTAACATTTCTTCCATTTCTTCTTTTGCATCCTGTTGATATTGATGTTGTTTAAATCGTGTGCATATGTGGCATATGTTTCTTACACCATGCTCTAATGAAGCTGTGAAGAGGGTTCCAACTCTCCTCCTGGCACACTGTTAAGTGGAAAAAAAAGCTTGGAAAAGATGTAAGAAAAATGACATTTGCATGAGTCCTGTCCAAAATAAGATTTCTGATTTCTACTCTAAATATGTTATATAACATTTAAACATATACATATATATACACACACATAAATTTTGAGTTAATATTTTTTTATATATCTCTGAAAAATACCTTGTGCATTATTTACCACCTTACCCTGCAAGTTGTTTTAAAATTGAGCTTGTAGATGAAATGACCTCATGCAATCATTAATGGAAATACTTTGGAGGTCACTGGCATTAAATCCAACCATGGGAAATAGGCAAACACACAGTGTGATTTGGGTACTGTTGTATACTGATAAGGATTTCCCACTGGTTGGCAAAGATAAAAGAAATAAATAATGAAATATTTTTACGTTCCTGTTTAAAACAAATAAGTAAAAGTCCCATTTCTTTACAGTTGTTTTTGTCACAGTAACCAGCACTACGTGCTGAAAAATAAAGCTGACATTCTAGATTGAAAAAGTAATTCTGAGAATAAAGTGGGCATGTAATCTGTTGTCCTTTTTACTAGTTATTCACAGTTCTTCACTGGCTTTATATTCATAGAATCACAGAATGGTTTGGGTTGGAAAGGACCTTAAGATTATCCAGTTCCAACCCCCCTGCCATAAGCAGGGACACCTCACACTAAACCATGGCACCCAAGGCTTCATCCAACCTGGACTTCCATCTTCAAAACTTTATATACCTATTTTTTTTGTCTATCTTTTGAACTTTTTTAGATTCCTTGCGTTAGGTTTAACTCATCAACAAAACTCATACAGAGATTCTGTAGCTGGTATGTCNCCTGGACTTCCATCTTCAAAACTTTATATACCTATTTTTTTTGTCTATCTTTTGAACTTTTTTAGATTCCTTGCGTTAGGTTTAACTCATCAACAAAACTCATACAGAGATTCTGTAGCTGGTATGTCTTGATTAGTAGATTTACTTTTGTCATTTGCTAGTGTCAAAAAGGTATATTTTATAGAACCATAGAATAGTTAGGGTTGAAAAGGACCTTAACATCAGTACACTGGTTTGCATACACTTTGCAGGAGGATTACTGGGAAAAGTATCATAAAACCAAATAAACATGGAAACATAGGAAAACATACTGTAGAGCGCGAGAGGTAAAATGCTGGCTTCACTGTATTTATTTTAAAAAGCCTGATAATTCATATAAATGTTTGTATTTAGTGACAATATCCACCGAATCTTGCAAATCAATAGACAAACAGTGCCATGGCATTTATTCCATTGTGGCAAAGCCGTAGTTTATTGCACCCTGTGTAGTGCTAGTGCATATGTTGCAGTGAAAATATGAATTTATAAGTAATTAAAATAAATGCTGCTCTGACCTTCCTGGGTAGACCTTTGACATTTTTTATGACAGTTGAATATCTTCCTCAATTTTACATCATGGGGAGAGCTGTCTTGTTTCTTTTGTCTTGTAAATAGCTTGAATTCCATCTTCATGACAATGCGTACATGAACACAAACTAGAAACAAAGGATTGCTTTGCAAGTAAATCTAAAATTTCTGATTCTTATCTTTCTTAAGAATATAAAGTCATTTTCTTTCACATAAAATTAATTCTCTCTTGAAGGTGAAAAGGCAAATAAACCTGTCTCTACTTCTTTTTAAATGGGAAATACTTATATGCATGTCCATTAAAGATGAACTACGTTGATTTACTTTTTCAAGACTGCAACAATGCATCAAATTACTCATTAAAGACTGGTAGAGAAACCTGAAAGAATACCTCCTGGTATTTGTATTTCTGATCTGTTGGCATTTGTGAAAAAACAGTCCAAAAATACTGATAGCTTTGAGACTGCCTTGTTTTTTTAATGTATTGGTATTCAGACAACATTGCCTCTATAGCATGCATGTATTCAGCTTATTTTTTTCCCCCACAGCATTATCTTATACAACTTCTTGGAAATTGTCCAAAACCCAGTATGAGATTACATCTCTTTTTAACGGTGTTGTTAAACTGTAGGGCCTAAGAGTTTTCTGTATACAGTGATGCATACTTCTTCACTGAATCCCTAATTCAAAATCGCTTGAAATATCTACGGGTGGTGCTGACAGAAATTTTTTCTTGGCTACTATCTGACATTCAGAATAATATACTGAAAATCTGGTAAATATGTCCTGAATGTCTAACCTTGCTTACTTAATAATAGGAAATAATAATAGGCAATAGATTTTCTAGCTATGGAAACCCAAGCATTTTATAGATCCTTTTCTTGAGAGATCATAGAATCACAGAATAACTTGGATTAGAAAGGACCTTAAAGCCCAACAGTTCCAACCCCTGCCATAGGCAGGGACACCTTCCACTAAAGCAGGTTGCTCTGGGTCCTGTCCAACCTGGCCTTGACCACTGCCAGGTATGGGGCAGCCACAGCATCTCTGGACACCCTGAGCAAGTGCCTCACCACTCTCACAGGGAAGAACCTTTTCCTGTTACCCATTTAAAACCAGACATTTGACTTGTTTTTTCATGGTAATCACACACAAATCTAGGAGGTTAAGAAAGGGATATTCATGAAATGAAGGGATGTTCATTGAATTCCTGCAAAATTATGCAAAAAGAGGAAAAAAAAATAAACCCAAACCCCCACAAAATGAAAGGTTTTATGCTTTTATTTCTTTCCATAATATAGTGCCTAGAGAAGGAGTGCTGTCAACTGAAATATATTGGGGTCAAATTGAAATATTATACTAAAATGTATGTAGGAATAGAAAACAAAATTAATAGGTGCTAGATATTATTCTCTTATCACTGAGCTGTTTTAACAGCTGTTTGCAGAGCAAAATGCACTAATGAATACTGGTGCCAGATTGAAACTTCTTACCATGCTTCACTCTTTGGAATTTAGTTTTACTTGCTGCTTTCAGGTTTACAGTAATTAATGGGTATTTATACCTGTTCCTTTGTAAATGGATCCTGGAAAAAGAGTCCAAGAACTTATTATGGTTTTTTAATTCTTTTCAATAATATCAAAGAAATAATTTTGTTCTTTGAACCACATTTAATGAGATACTAATGCACCTAGCAGATTAAGGAGGCAACAATTAGATCCTAGCTTTTTGTCGGTGAGGAAACTGCTTCTCTAAGGTAGACAATACATTGAACCTGTAATAGTTAACTAATATGTTCAGTTAATACTAAATTCTTAATTAAACATTTTTGTGCCGATAGCGGTAGGAGATGTTCCTGTGCTTTTTCTGATCACATCACTTGCTACATTAAGTTCATTAGAAATATTAAGCAGTGAGTAAAGGCCAGGAGAGATGAATCATTTTAAGTGAATGATGAAAGTTGCTGAGACTTATAATTGAGGGGGAGTAATAGTTACAAAGAATGTTTTTCTTCTGTGGTCTACTAAAATATGTGTATTCTTGGATAAACTGTTATGTGAGCACTGCTGTGGCAGAAACGTCATGACAGAACAAAAGTTTGCTAATAGTCATATTAGCCTATTCTGAAAGAAGAATCTTTAGACAAATCTGAGAGAAGAGGGAGAAATTCTTCCTTACATCTAACCTGAACCTCCCCTGTTTAAGTTCAAACCCATCCCCCCTTGTCCTGTCACTGCAGTCCCTAATGAAGAGTCCCTCCCCAGCATCCCTATAGGCCCCCTTCAGATACTGGAAGGCTGCTCTGAGGTCTCCATGGAGCCTTCTCTTGTCCAGGCTGAACAGCCCCAACTTTCTCAGCCTGTCTTCATATGGGAGACGTAGGAAAATAATTGAGGAAATTTACTTGGTATAATTTCATTTCTGCAGTTCATTGAGGAAAAACTTGTCCCTTAACAAGTTTATGGTGTTTCAATGTTTTAATGTTTATGTACAGCTTGTATTCTGGGAGATATGTTTGCATATGTAAGGAAAAAGGTTTTGAGTGACTTGATACTTACATGTTGATATCAAATTAATGGATGAGGAACGTGTAAATAAATTCAATTGAGAAATATTCTGGTTTTATATGATTGCATTGGGCTACGCTGCTCACTCTTCTTTATATGTTTCATTGCATACATAGTTTAGCCAGTTGTTACAGGATTACATGCAAAATAAAATACTTCAGGAGCTGAACAAGTGTGTTAGACACTGTGATATGTGGATTTTTACAGGGATTTCCACATTTCTGCTCTGTCATCTTCAGTATTTGCAGAAAGAACCAGGCAGAAGTCCTTTCTGAGAGGACTTGTGAGGCTGAACAACTGCAAGTATTTAAGCTGGTCAATACAAGAATCTCAAATCATCAGTAAACCACACAAATTAAGGAGAAAGAAACAGAAATAAGAACTAGTCTTTTGAGGTTTTCTTGCTGACCTGGTATTGGCTCCTTGGCAATGAAATAATTTTATATCTTTAAGACTCTTTCTCCAATCTTATTTGATTTTAAAGTCAAAACACCTCCAGGAGGGATGCGCTATTGATTTGTGCATTCGGATACTCTAATTATCTTCATGTATAGAGCATTTTGACTGTTTTATGCTGAATTTATTACAAGTTTTTATTCTGATCCTTAGGCATATCTAACAAGCAAATGTTCTTCGTTTTAAAGAGAAGAGAAGCTGAAAAATGCTTAACAAATCTATTTTTTTCTCCAATAGAAAAACTCAGAGCCTTTTATTAAAGACTGGTTTGTAGCCACAGAACTAGCTTCTTTGTCTCCTCTCCCTGGCTGACAGCTTTCTGTCCCTTTGAAGGTTGCAATGACAGAGTTATTGGAAGCAAATACATCAAATAGCTTGTAAATGCACGCTGATTCCTTTCTAAACTCTGTGCAAGCTTTCACCTCATCAGGTCCAGGATGGCTGTGAAATTAAATTCAACTGTTAAAGAAAACTTCTTACAAATACAGAGAAGAGTCTGTGGTTCACAAGCTGTTATAGTCTATATATGCTACAGGATTTACCCATTATCCCAAGGGGTACAGGTGGAATCAAAATAGTAAGTGGTACCAGATACTAAAAAGTATTTTTTTTCTACTTTCATTTTAACGCAATTGCTTCCTAAGAGTAAAGTATAAAAGCTCTATTTAAAAATACATAAATCCTTCTCTAGTCTTTTTTGATATTTTGAAGAAAAAGAATAAAGTCCAGAGGCATTTAACTGTCAGGCCTTTGATAATAATTTAGTGTTTTGACATAACTTCAGGTTAGGGAAGGAAACATTGTCATTTATAATGACACAATAATTATAAAACTTTTCTTAATTCTTATGATCAGTTTTCCCGATTTTGTATCGAGTTTAAATGAGTGCTGTCACCTAATTATGAATAAACTTATATTACTTTAATTATCTTCTACTGTAGGTGTGAAAATAAGCAAGAAGTTATCATAGCCGTTATACCAAATGGTGCAACGTTCAGTTTCTGACCCTACTACTGGCAGACAGAGCTGTTCAATTGCAATAGCATCTTCATGTAGTTAAGTAATTCTAATTATTACCTTCTCCGAATGCTATGTTTTGAACTCCGTGCCCTGGACTGTCTTGTTCACAACTCAGAAATAACCAGTGCCTTCATCAAAATGCAATGAATTCTCTGACATTTTGAAATAACTGTTAGAACCAGCTGGGGTATAGAAAATAATTGCCATTCAAATATATCATCTTTTGGGTTTTCTTTCTTGCCTCACCAGTTTCCTGTGCAGTGAAGCTTAGTGATGTTCCTAAATCATAAATAGGAGCAAATATTTGGGGGGAAATCAATTTTGCTTAATTAGGCTCGTCTTGCAGGTAATGTCCCCCTGAATTTTCTTCACCTGGATCCAGATGGAGAAGTTTGCTTTAAAACAACTGTGGTTCTTTTTATTAGAGCAAGGTCAATTCTCTAAACATACCAAACTGCATATGTTAGATCACCCATCTTCCACTGAGAGTCTGAGGAATGGGGAGAAATGTGGGGCATCTTACATGCCTTGGGTAGACCTCTTCTGAGGACAGGTGCCTTGATGGTAACAAAAGCCTTCTGTATAAATTCTTGTCTGTGCTTGGAAAGTCTTGTCTTGTATTTAAGTCTGTTTGATTTGAGCAACCTGGTCTAATGGAATGTATTCCTGCCCATGTCAGGGTGGTCCCTTCCAACCCAGGTCATTCTATGACCTCATGAAGTTGAACAATGAGAAGTGCAAGGTCCTGCACCTGGGTCGGAGCAATCCCAGACACAGCTACAGGTTGTGTGGAGAAGAGATCCAGAGCAGCCCTGCAGAGAAGGACTCGGGGGTGGTGGTCGATGAGAAACTGAATGTAAGCCAGCAGTGTGCACTTGCAGCCCAGAAAGCAACTGTATCCTGGGCTGCATCCAAAGGAGTGTGACCAGCAGGTCAAGGGAGGTGATCCTGCCCCTCTACTCTGCTCTCGGGAGACCTCACCTGGAGCACTGTGTGCAGTTCTGGTGTCCTCAACATCAAAAGGACATGGAGCTGTTGGAACAAGTCCAGAGGAGGCCACGAAGATGATCGGGGGAGTGAAGCATCTCCCATATGAAGACAGGCTGAGAGAGCTGGGGCTGTTCAACCTGGGGAAGAGAAGGTTGTGTGGAGACCTCATAGCAGCCTTGCAGTATCTGAAGAGAGCTGCAAGGATGTCGGAGAAGGGTGCTTCATTAAGGACTGTAGTGATAGGACAAGGGGTGGTGGATAAAACTAAAACAGGGGAAATTCAGGTTAGCTATAAGGAACAAGTTCTTTACTGTGAGGGTAGTGAGGCACTGGAACAGGTTGCCCAGAGAACTGGTAAACACTTCTTCCCTGGCAGTGTTCGAGGCCAGGTTAGAGGGAGTTTTGGGTGACATGGTCTAGTGTGAGGTGTCCCTGCCCATGGCAGGGGGGTTCGAACTAGATGACCTTAAGCTCCTTTCCAACCCAAACTTTTCTATGATTCTATGATTTAAATCAGGAGAAAAGGGCAGAAAGTGTAATATCACTTCCAAAAGCATGTAATTCTTTACTTTAAAGTACATATGTTAGCAGCTAAAATTTAGTGCTTAGTCTGGCAGTCTGGGAAATAGGTTCTCTGGACTGCAAGGAAAAAGGAAAAACTGGTCCTTAAGTATTGAGAGTAAGGAAAACGAGATTGTTAGAGGGAAGAAGGACATAGCTATAGTATCAAGGATGCTAAAAGAGTTGTTTTTCCGTCTTCAGTAGGGCAGGCTGGGCAGTGAATCTGCTGTGGTTGCCTGTGTGGGAGATGAGATCCATCTGGTCTTAACGTGTCTGAAAGGTCAAAAATTGACTAAGGAAAAGGATATTGAAATGGAAGGATGGAAGATTAAAGCAGTTTGTTTGCTGCTGACAAATCTATGCGTATCCTGCGTGTATGGTTAGTAAGGAGCCTGGAAACTCTACTGGATTTAAAGAAAGACTTTCATATTGGCTAATTAGAGTATTTTGAGCTGTTATATATTTCATTAGCCCACAGCCTGTGGTATTGATTCAGAAAATGCACTTAAGTAGGTGTCCCATTGCTTTTGGTGAAGCATCTCATACACATGTACAGGAAGACACTTACCTAAAACTGACCATAAGCTAACCAAATGATGAACTGTCATGCAAGCCTCAGGAATGATTGCATGATGGCAAACCTGCTTTTGCAGTTATGCAGCACAAGAATCTATTGAATTGCTTTATTAAGAAATTTGTCACTTTTTTTGACGTACATTTGAGTATTTGAAATAATGTATAAATACACAGAAACAGATTTACACATTTTTATTTCCTATGTCATGGATTATAATCTTGTTTCAAAACACTGAGTGGAATTTCATGCCGTATTGTTTAGGCTCGAAGGCCAAAAAATGTGATCAAAATTGTGTCTTCTACTATTAAGATCTTTAAACCCGTGAAGTATTTCTAATATGTGGCAAACTTTTTCACTTCATTCTTCTTCATAAACTGAGAAACTGACTTTTGTCCCTGTTCAATGAGAAATGGTATACTTCTTAAGTTGTCTGCTCATTAAGAATAGTATAGGTGTGCTGGTTTTAATCTTCATTACACCTCCTCTGCTTTAATGTTGGCTTCATCTGTGTTTTAATGTAATCACAGATTTGTTTAGTACTCCTATAAATAAGTAGTATACTAGCAATCCTCAGCGATTCAGAAACTTCTTACTCAATTGCTCATATATATTATTTTGACTAACATCACTGTTATTAATATGTACACTGGTATTTATTAACATACAATATGCATGCATTCTCAAAGTGGGAACATAGACATTCTAGTACATTTGTTCTATTACCCATCTCTGAAATACTCTTTGAAAGACTGGGGAGGTTTTATGCATGACATAAAACTTGGAAAGGCAGTAAATAATATTATCCTCATTCTGCAAATATGTTCACCACATTAACTTGCAGCCTTGCCTCCTGTATTAATTTCTCAGTCTACATATCCTAACTTCTTATTTAATGAGCAAAGAATGTCTTTGGTCAATGAAATTTTCATCAAAAAGAATACTCTAAATTGTAAGGTTGGCAAGTACAGAAGGGAAGAGATTTGGCTTGTCTGGATAGTCAGGAGTACATAGTTAATTGCATTACATTTTAATATTATTCCACTCTTTATGATTGGAGTGTTTCTACTTTCTTGTGTTTGCTGCATCCAAAGAAGCGTGACCAGCAGGTCAAAGGCGGTGATCCTGCCCCTCTACTCTGCTCTTCTGAGACCTCACCTGGAGCACTGTGTGCAGTTCTGGTGTCCTCAACATCCAAAGGACATGGAGC
>NDXB01009371.1:0-14314 GCA_002631895.1 Agapornis roseicollis
GGGTTGGACTAGATGATCTTTCGAGGTCCCTTCCAACCCTTAGGATTCTGTGATTCTATGATTCTGTTATAGTTGACATAGTTTTAAGAAAAACAGTCTAAAAGAACAGGACACAGGGATAAGGAGTATCTGGGAACGGCAGGTGTCCAGGATGGGTTACAGTTAAACTAACTGATAAGTAGGAGGATAGGAGGATTATTATGTCTTTGGTGCTAATGAACCAATTAGACTGGTATAAGCATCTACTGCGCGCACTTCGAAGGCTGCCAGAAGTAATGAAGATTGTTGGAAGAAGTAAAGGACCCTCAGAGACCACTACCACAATTCTGTACGCATGTGGGGAGCTTTCTGGAAAATGATGTAATCCATATGTAGCTTCATGAATATGTATGTATGCCCAGGGACTACATAAATATGGCTTGCATAGCAATACAGGGACACACGTTAGGAGGAGCTATCCCCCGTGTCTCCCAGCACTGCAATAAAGAATACCCGCTTGTCAACTTGAAAACTTTGTTGGGAAGTTTGTTCCTGGAGTTTTCTCCAAATCATACTACACTTAAGATTATTTTGACCTTTAAAATCTGCAAATGAACAGAAATTCTCTCAATATGCTCCATTTATTAGGAAAGAGACAAATTCAGAAATAACATGAAGAAATTCATAGTCCAGTTCCAACTCACACTAGTCTGCAACAGCTACAGCTGCAATGCAAACAGCAACTGACAACTTAGACCCATAGATTTTGTCACTAATCAGATCAGGATATAGCATTGATTTACATATATCTAAACATCAATACTTAGAATCAACTTAGTTCACTGTCTTTGCTTATATGGTCATGTCATAACTGTTACAGTACCTGCAACATCACATACTTCATGTCACAATAGCAATTTAAACCTTGCAAATGTTATTTCTGTCCTTTGCTTGCTGATAGGCTTATTAAAGTCACAGGAGTACATAACCATACTGTGTCAGATTCTGTATTCAGTTGTATGGGTTTGGTAACAGTTATGAGGGTAGTATTGTTATTTTCCTAATGGCTAAACAAAGTTCCTCTGTAGTATATCAGTGTTTCAGAGGATCAGTAACTACCTAAAAACTTCACTAAAATACTGACTTTGGAATATTGGTTACTTTTAAAAAGCCTAGTATTTAATTCTGTAGCCAGAAAACTAAAAGCTCAAGGATACATTAGACAACATATTCACTGTGCATTGTTCTGTTGACAGGACTGTACATTATCTGAAAACAATGAACATATCAGTACCATAAACTTGAATAAAAGAGCTGAAGGAGGAAAAATGCCAAAATGTGGGTTTGACCTCTCCTAGGATCACATGGCTAAAGTTGTAATAGATGGAACCAGAAATATTTGCACTTTGAGGCCAGGAAATAAAAATACTACCCACAGAATTGATGGTAAGTCACAAGATGATAATCAAATAATTTACATTTTTCTCAAAGTTCATCTACAAAAGGAAATAGCAGAGGACAAAGAAATAGCAACAAAATCAACCTTAAAAATGTATAAAATAAAAATCCAGTACTTTTTCTGCTGCTCTGGATACAGCTGGATACTACCATTTGTAGTATATTTCTAGCATTTCTGAGTATGATTAAGATTTTCATTTATAGGCTCAATCCAAGGCTCACTTACATAAATCAGAATTTTTCTTCAGTTATAGTACTACAGGGATTTTGCCCTAGGTTAAGGAAGGTATCTTCTGGACAGCTAGATGCCTTATACAACAGCAAGGCATGATAAAGACTTATTATTGTGCAGAGTGTGAGAGTGTGTGCATTTGTGCTATACAACATGAGGCACTATTTTTCCTGCCCTGCAAGTAATGAAGCAGCACAGGATCTCTATATATCAGATGCTATCAACAAATACAAATAAAATCTGCCAATCTATATTGTGGTTCATCTCATTTGTATGGAACATCTTCTCTTTAGTAAACATACTACTTTGTCACAAAGTAGATTGAAATCATACTATCCTTCTCTATGTATTTGTATACCTATATACAGAATGAGAAAGAACTAAGAAAGAAAGAATTATCATTTCACTTAAAAATATTGGGCAACACTACTCTTAGAAGCAGAATGATTCAGGAACCATATCAGTCAATACAAAAAAAAAATCCAGTTGGCATGAAAAGGTCAGAAGCTGTTGGACTTGCTCTAAACTGTCAGAAAACAGCATATTGAATCAAAGCCACAGGAGAGCACTGAAAGGCAAAACAGCTCTCTCAGATCTAATTTGGCCAGGACAGCAAGATTATCATTCCTTCACTTGAAAAACTGGTCTGGCACAGTTAAAAGCTAAAAGTAGGCTGCACCTAGTTGTTTACTTGTATGGAAATTACAGCCTCACCAGAATTTTACAATATGCAAAATGTGTGTCCTTTCGCTTCTGAAAATTCCTAGACTTTTTTATAAACAAAAGAACACAATGGCAATAAAATATAACACTACAAACTATGCCGATTTCAATAAGCCTAAATTCAAACCTAGATTTACTCACAAAAATCTGAAGGCATAATTAGCACAGATTAAAATATCCCTAAACAAACCAGTATCAACCTACCACAGCTGTGAAAAGTAACAGTGCCAAAAAGGTGATAAAATCTGCAAGTTTTCCAATTTGTTTATCAGTCACACAGCCTTCATTTCACACAATCTGTGCTGAATCAGTTTCACAAAATTTTGGTTTGAATGAAGACTGCTTCCCTTTACATTACCAGTGTAACTTTTGGATGGCCAGATTGTCTCCTGCAGAGTAAAGAACATGGAAGAAGGAAAAGTGCTTTGTAATTATATCGAAGGAAGGATGTGTAAACAGCAGTTCCTTGCCTGGTTAGCCACACAAATTTTCACTGAGAGCAGCAAGCAGGGGCAGAAGTGGCAGCACAGGTAGCAACACAGGATGCAAAGCTCCTACCTGGAAGAGAAAATGCTAGAAAAGCACTCTCATCTGCTGTTTCTGGCTACCAAATGCACCAGACTGCCCATAATGGTCACAACCCTCTGAGTTGTGACAGACTTCCTTTACAAGTAAGATAGAGGGGAGGCAGCAGAGCAAGAAACTGACAGACATGAGGAGTGCAGAAGCTGACCAGATACTAGAAACAAATACTCTCTCAAAGAGAGAATAATATAACATAATAGAGTAGAATAATATCATATAATGTAATATTCTCACAAGGAGAGAGAACGATTACAGTAAATCAGGGAGTTCTGAAAACAAATGATAATTTAACTTGAGTATTAACATACCTATATATAAATATACATACATATGTATATTTTTATGTATATATAGCTAAGTGCCATATATAAGCATGTTTATACATATGTATGTATAAACATGTATGTATACATATAGATCTACTATATATATGTATATTTATATGTATATATGTGGCTATACTTATGTAGATGACTGCTATACTCCATCACAAAATCCAACTTTATGATAACACATATTCTATTTAATAGACCTGTAGCTAGAATATTAACATAGACATATAAGTGTTTCCAGTCCTGGCGAAAAGCCACAGTAACATTAACAAGGGTCAGAGCAAGAAGACACATGATTCATTTGAATACAAGGCTTTCAGCTAGTTATTATTCTAGCTGAAATTGCATAGAACAGAACCCCGATATCTATATGTTCAAAAATAAAAATGTTTGCATATGCACATACCAGCAGGATGACATAAATATGGAATTCATAAAAGAAACAGTTGATATATTATACTTATTACCTCTCCATTTCAGACATGTGCAGAGTATATCCCAATAGGTAACCACTCAACAGAATTGATCACCTCTCTTACCTTCAGCCCATATTTGCACTGTTTCCATCAGCGAGAGGATGGATTATGTTTCAGCGGAGACACTCATTCTGCCACCCAACTGGATGAGAGCTAAAACACACAAGGAATGATCAATTTCTGTATGCTGCAGTCCCTTGAAGCCTCCTTCCCACCTCATCTGAGAGTTTTGGAAATAACTGCATTTGAAACAGAATTTCACAGGAAAACTCCCTGTCCTGGTGAACTCCCCAAACTGCCTTTCTAGCTCTTGTTCACAAAGTCCTGAAAAGTGAAGATTTCAAGAGTGCAGTCTCTTTAAGTTTTCTTTAAAGTGAGGAGCATACACAAAGAGCAGTTCTACCTTTTAATTTGCTAACCTTTAAATGCATTTCTTCATTTTGAAATAAAAATTGCAATGCACATGAAAGGAACAGAAGCTTCTTGATTCAATACATCTGTCTCTTTGTTGCATATGCAGCTTCTTGAAAAGGGAAACATGACTTTAATCCAATGACACATTTAGGAAGGCCATTATGATTTGCATTAGTTGCTTCTCCTGCTAGATATTCTTTAGCTACTATAATTATTATGTCAATAAATGTTAATGTTATCACCTAAAACCACACTCAAGTCCATTTCAAAGGAAATGTTTGGATTTTGCCCAAAACACCTGTCAATGTTTGTGTAGATAAGTTTGAGTTAATGTTACAGTGGAAAGGATATTATTGTCATTACTATTTTAAAATTCCCAACCAAGTCACCTACAAAACTGATGGGAAAATAACATCCAAAAAAAAGAAAATAAGAATGGCTGAGAATTCTTCAGACATTCTCTACAATGAAGCAAGATACACTTTTTTAGAGTGCTGCACTGGCTATCTGGACCCCTTCTATGCCTGCCTCAATTTTAATTTACTTCATAATCCTTTTTATGCTGGAACCCTTTGGCTGCCTAAATTTGCCCCCAGAACAACTTCCCTCCACCTCATTAGCTCCTGAATCTCACTCTTGCTCCACTCTCTATCCCCATTCCCTTACTCAAAATCATGTCAACCAAACAAACTCTACCATTGTTTCAAGACCTGCTTTTATGGCAGGATCATTATCATAATTTATTTGCCACACTTAAACAATAGAATAGAAAATACAACTTTATCTCTCCATGATCTTATATTCTGCTTTCTAATTTATATTTTTCTTCTTTATTTTTGCACTGGATTTAATTTCTACCACATATCCAAGTGTACTAAAGCATAGTCAGGACTGAAGAACCACTCCAACCAGCAAAGAAGGAAATGAGTTTAGTAAACAGCACCAACTCCATATGCCAGAGACCCAGCAGTCTACAGCCTAGACACACCTTTGCCACTGGCTTAATGTGTGAGCTTAGTCAAGAGTATTCAATCTCTTCCTTTCCCAGCTGTTCTTTGGAAACCATTATTTAACCCTAAAATAAAAACTGCTGCACAGGCATGACAATTACAGGCCTTATTTTAACACACAGCTCTCTTAAAAGCTTGCACAAATGCATGACAGCATAAACTCCAGTCGTTATGGAGAATAAAGAGCTCTCTACTCTGTGTACTGTGTTGAATTTTGATTGTGATCATATTCATTACATGTTAGAAACATCATCCCTTAACATTCAAAAAACAAAAGGGAAAAAATGCCCATGGGAAGAATCTTTGCTGGTGTAGGAGGTTTTAGTTAAGTTATATGATCTACACTGCCTCTCCCTCAAACTTAATCAGCATGCCCTATATTTAAGACAGAAAATGCAATTTTTGTGAAACAATTTAAATTGGTTATACAGAACCCAGAACTATCAGTTTTGTTGAAGCCCTGGGTGAATGGCACTTCAGCTCTATCAAATTCAGCTCTGGCAGTGAACAGCAATTCTCTCAAGGCTATTTTGTATCTGTAATGTAACCCAAATCCATCAATTACATAAACTCCTTTGGGTTAAAAAGATGTAATAAATTGTCCTAGCTCTAAGAAGATGAGTTTGATGAACCTGTCAGTATTACCTGCACTTATAAGCTGTAAATATTCTGACACATCCTGATACTCAGAACATACCACTAAAGGCTCAAGCTTTAGCAATAAATGCACTGTAACTATGAGACTTTCCACTGCATACTCCAAGCCAAGCCAAATGTTTAATTCCCTCATTATCTTTGCCACCGTGCAGCTCAAGCAATAGTGCAATTCTCAAACTACAAGATTTGGGAAATAATGCATGCATATGCTGAGAAGACTGTATTTTCATGTAACTCTTGATTACAGACACAGATTAATTTAAATCCAACATTTGTAGAATCCTGCAATGTATTCAAAGTGTTACAGTGCACTTTTACTTTCTTTTCTAAAGCAGTCCAGGCAGCAGCCAAGGTCTTCAGTATCATTCCCCCATGGCCTATTTAATAGCAAGGCTGAAGTCAGATGGGAGGGATATTCTGAAGGATGGGGGATCTCTAAGAAGGGAATCTGAGTATTAGAGCAGCTTGTCCAGAATACTGAAAGGCAGTCCAGGAGGGTGATATGAAAAATGAGGTTTCTTTTTTGTGTTATTTTTTCTTAAGGGGAAAAAAGAAGTTAGGACTCATCCTTCCCCACTGGCTCAGGGAGACAGGAAAGGCCAGAAAGAAATAAGTCAATAGGACAGAATTCTTTCCCAGAGGATAATATTTGCATATTACTATTTAAGCATAGATCTAGTTAATTTTTGTCAGCTTCCTTGTCATTCCCCAACAATTTCTGTACCCTTTCACCAATTAAAATTGAGATGAGGATCTTGAACACATCAAAATCCTGTAAACTCGGTAAAATGCAACAGCATAGAACAGAGAAAGAAACTCTGAAGTGCCTTTACCGGCAGACAGGCTACAAAATTGGTTTATCCCTTTAAGATACGAAAGGATACACAGAACAAATTCACCTTGGAACATAGACCCATAGGAAACTAAGATTCAGACGCTCCACTGCTTACAAAGCAACTAGTGGTTATTTTTGTAAATTGCTAAAATTACTGTGCCTCTTTCAAGCTGCCCTGAATCTCTCAGCAATGCTGCTTGCAGAGACTGCTCAAGAAAGCACAGACTCTTCTTACACCAGCGCTGCCTCAATCCTATTCTGGGGGCAGCTTCCCAGTTCAAGAATACTTTCACATACATCCTGCCCATTTCCCAGGCAGTCTGGTGTTTTGCTAATGGGTTATCAAGCTCTGTATTACCACAAAATTAAGCTCATTTCTCTAAGAGCAATACTCCCATACGATACGATCATCTTTTTCTCATTTCTTTCTGAAGCTTATGCAGCTCCCAGCCTCCACCTGAAACCGTTTCTTGTCCACTTTGTCTATTTGCTCTTTAACAGTTTCTCCTCATAACACACAATATTTTTGTCACCTGAAATACTGATCTCCTGAGGCAGCTGGCCCCAGACCTGTAAACTGTTAACGCAAATTTGATTCAGGGACAGTCATTCTAGTGGGATCAGTGGAGGCTTTGACATGGGTAAGATCTTTCAGGGGGCAGGTTTTCACAGACTGGTTTACATTAGCAATTTATAGAGACATTGGAGGATTCCTACCCATGTTCAACTCTTCTACAGCATTTTACTCTTTTTCATACTTTCCCAGTGAGGTTCTTTGTTTCCTTTCTTTAAATTCTTTACAATGCCTTCATTGCCTGAATTCTCTTTCCTCACACAATTAATTACCTTCATTTAGATATTTCACTCCTTCCTAGCAAGGAATCTGCTTCCAAAGCCAAAGGTAGTTAAATAAGGATTATCTGGAACAGATTTGTCCAGGACACATTACTCTTTAGAGGACAAGTGGAGATGACATTTGTGCTTTAATATAACAGTAAATACACACAAGGCAGTACTCATAGCAGCACAGCTACACATAGCACCAGATTGCTGGCAAATGACAGACAGATTTTGTCCTGAATCCTCAGTTGGAAGCTCAAATCTGTATTTTTAAACCCATCTGGAGTATTCAGTAGCCGTAGTGCAATGAAGTCAACACAGCAAAATGTGGAAAATGTGCTTTTTTGCTCTCTCTTTCCTTTCTCCCTGAAAGTTCCAGCTCCCAATTAATTATACATTTCTGCTCCTCATTATGACAGATGACATTTTCCCCCCCCCCATTGGAATCAGTTTGGCTTAATTACTTCAGACATTTCAGTCAGCACACTGTGAGCTTGCTCCCGATTTTGCAGCATTTAAATAAATAAATGAATAAACAAACAAACAAATAAAAAAATAAATAGCCTATCTCCTCAGCAGTTAATATAGCTTACTCAGCCTCATAGCAACACAGGCTACAATGGACATAACATCATGAATAACCCATTCAACCAGTAGTGGAAGTGCAGCAAGCAGACAAAATCACTACCTTATTTACTGTAAGACATCTCTCATCCCACACAAACAGATTTTAAAGGAAGTGCTTTCATACCTTTATGTTCCTGTTCAGTGAGGAGCAACATAAATTTAGAGGGAAGAAAGGAGACTGTGAAAGGGAACCAAATTAATGGTCCAACTTTAAAAAACTAAAATGAAATGAGAGAGATGTCTGCCTGACCATTATCAACCCATTAGTGCTGTGGAGGCCACTATGATAGAAGGTATATGGTAAGTGAAAGGGACAGTGGTGAATCTCTGGTGGTTTGAGCAGCCATGGGACTGTGGAAATAGTAACAAGAAATGTGGATAATGGTACAAGCAATTGCTGGAGGGAAACTCAGGGAAAAAGGATTAATAACCATCAAGACCTGCTCCCCTTCCACTCCTTACCTGAAATGCCAAGCTGCTGAGCCAGTTATCAATCAAAAACATGAAATACATCAGTGGATTGATTAGGTTTGATACAGTGGCGGCCAGCTACACTTTTGAATATGCTTTGAAAACAATTTTTACTGTGCAATGCTGGAGAAAGCCAACAAATAATAAACCTGTCAGGGTACTCACCAAGTGCTCATAAATACTACAGCTGCTGTAGTGCCTTGCAGCCACAAATGGGAACCATTCCAAAGCCTGAAAAATTGTCAATACTTAATCGTTGCATCTGATATCAATTCTAATTTAACCTTTCACTCTCTCTTTCCCCACATCTTATCTTCTCTCAGCAGAAAACACAGGAGTCTTAATAAAGAGCATGCTGATAGCATGCCTTTCCTTCTACTGGAAAAGTTATAGTATTTTTTCAGTCACACTCTTTTTTCTTTCTAATTTATTTTGTTCTCCTATTCACTTTATTTCAAATGCCCATTTCTGGTTCCACATTGCATGTTTTTAAATGAGAGAATGAGGCTATATAATACCCAAAGAGAATGTATCATGCTATTTAGCCTACGCCAAACTGGATTACTGGGATTTCACTTGGACAAAGGCAGATTTGAAGCAGAGTGTCTTGGCATTTTATGTTTCTTTTTCCACAGAGAAAGCAGGAAGAAGCCTTTACTTCATATCAGCAGGTCATTCTCCTATGTCTGCAGTGGACAAAGAACTACAAAAAACAGACCTTCATATCTTTAGAGACCTGAGCTACTACAAAGCAGATGTGTGGGTTTGCAGTATTTTTGGTCTTACACTTTATATGCTAGGCCTAAAGAAGCCCTGATAATTCAGTTTTAAAAACACCTTTCAAAGAAATCCTCATCAAACACAGAAGTTATGGAGAATACACAGCTTTCTGCCATAGCTCACAGAAGTGTGCTCCAAGGCTTGCAGACAGAGCTTTGTCCTTTTCACATTCACCAGATCAGTGTATTCCAATGAAACCTTCAAGGAGCCCAACGGAAAGAGGCTACCATGGCATGTGAAATCTCTCTCAAATAATTTTTCTGGTTTTTACCACAGATGGGTACACTACAGTAGATTAACCCCCCTTTGTACAGACAAAAGGGCACATTCTGTACTTTGAATAAGAATCATATCACTTCAGATAGCGTCTTTGTGTTTTCATAGTACTTCCTTTTAAAAATGATACTCCACAGTCTTCAAAAATCACAGTTTATGATTCTGGAAAAAAATTGCCAGGTTTATGAAAATGTAGGGAATAAATTGCTCAGTACAGAAGAAAAGCCACACTGATCATGTGAAAAATCCATCCAAGCCAGTCTTCTCTCTCTGAGTGGTCAAAGGCACATGTGCAAGGGAGGAGCATGAAGTAAATGCAGCATGATCCTACTCCTCCTACATGCTCATGACAATGAGCAATGAGCCCCTTCAAGAAACTCTGAACCTCTATGCTTCTGTGTCTATGCACAAGTCAGTGAGCTACTTCTCTAAACCTTTTTTGTGGATTTATGATATAATTTCCATACAAATGGAAAATACCACAAGCAAAAGTAAATAAATAAATTAAGGATGTTAGGCAGCTACACACTGAACAAACATGATTTTAATTCCTAGACAATCTTTTCTTAAGCTTATTCTGTCTTTAATGTTTGTGATTCTCTTGTTCAGATGGTAGTTCTCAACTCTTACCCTTCTTCCTCTTTTTTTTTTTTTATTCCTTTTTTTCAGTATCATCATTCTGAAATATTTTCATCACATTGGTTTGTGTGATGCATGCCCAGGAGAAAGTCAGTTCCTTGTGTTTCAAGGATTTGGTTGGAAATGTTAGGTATCTCTGTTCCAAAGGTACCTCAAGCTCCTACAGCACCATACTCTAAGTACACAAAGATGCTAAAACAGCAGCAGTGAGAAAAAATTGCTCTGTTAGTGCAATAGAGAAGAATATTTTAGCCTGGGACACTGTTATACATCTTTCCTTGACCTCAATATAACTGCCAAACTTCTTGATTGGCAACGTCTCTTTAATTCCCCCAAGGTTCTCATATTCAATCTGTCTGCTCTCTACAGCTTCCTTAAGATCACCCTCCTTCCTTCTGGTTTCTGTGATGCCTTATACATGTGTTCTAAGCACAGCTGGTAAGTTCACAAAAACTGGCAAGAAAAGGGGAGAAAACATAATTTGAAACCATTTTCCAAAATCTGATTCAATCTTTCCATTGAAAATTTTAAGGTCAGATAGATCTCAGCACTGCCAAGAGTGCATCAGTGTGTTCAAAACTAAATCCAAATAGAAGCAGCAATGCTTACAGTGTGTAATTTTAGAAGTTAAGAAAAAATCTCTATCTGCAACACTGCATGGATACATGCACTAAATCTGAAGGTTTTAGGACTGGTTTTGCTGTTCTTGTTTCTTTCTTAGGTTAGAGGAAATGAAGAGGGGTGAGCACAGAACGAAGAAAACAGTTCTGTACACTTTCTTTATATAAAGAGAATACAGACAAAAAATTATTTTGTTTAAAGTTGGTGATATCAAATTGAGATACAGTTATTTCAAACAGACTATTATAGAACTGATGAAAACATTAAATGTCACTACAGTAAATGTCATTACAGAGTGGTGACTAATAATCCCCATGTCAATACACGTATGCACACACACACAAAGACATAAAGGAACTTTCTAGTAAAGACAGAACTTACTTGTTTTTAGAAGAAAATCCTGGTTATTGTGTTCCCTGATTTCAACTACAAAACTAAAAGTGAAGATTCTTCAGTACTGTTCCATCACTCCAGACTTACTGAAAGATGTTAATTGAATGTGCTTCCTTATATCTGTGCCTGTGCTGTAAGTTTTCTTGTTAACAGGCTTCATGACCCACTATGAAAAGAAAGTTCATTGAAAACCTGCTCATCTAAGCATTCCTTAACATATGATCTCCTAGTTTTGCTACCAGGAGACATGAATTAAGTACTAAAAGTATATTGTCTTACTGTCTTTGAAAAGCAATTTTTGAGATGGAATAATTCTCAAAATTAGTCCAGATACTGTTTCAGAACTAGGTTTGATATTAAGATCAGTCATATCTATTTACTGGAAGAGCTTTCCTAAAGAGATGATTGATGCCCCAAGCCTGTCAACATTTAAGAAGCATTTTAAAAATGCCCTTGATAATATGCTTTAACTTTTGGTCAGCTTTGAAGTGGTCAAGCAGTTGGACTAGATGATTGCTGCAGGTCTCTTCCAGCAGTAAGTATTCTATGCTATTCTACTTCAAACCTTACAAATTCCTTGCTGGCTGTAAAGCCAATAGATCTTTTCTGTTATTTTTTATTCAGTGCCAACCCTTGGCAGGAAATTCCGGGTTTTGAAACAGGGCTAGCAGCAGGGATTGTAAATCTGGACTGTAAATCTGGGTGACCCTCTCTTGAAATGAAGGGACTTATGAGCATTCAGGAAGTACTGATTGAAGTAAAGAGAAAGGGAAGCAATATTAACACCCAAAAGCTTAACAAGAAAAATATGAGGACTCAAGCCTGACCAGGAGTTATTCAGTAAAAAGGTGCAGGAATTATCTCCAGTAAGTGAAATGTGTTTGAAAGCTTGAAATGTGGTTGCCCAAATCTCAGAAGGTAAATTATAAATCCTCAAAACCTGTTTTTATTTTAAACATAAAACTTGCAGTGGAAATCTGGACAGAGTTTTTATGTATTTGGATTTTTAGGCTTGTCAATATTGCTCTGTGGCAATTAATTCAAAACTAACTTGCTAAAATTGTCTTCCTTTCCAATAAAACCACATCACTTTGTTCCTTAATCCCCTCTGCCTTTTGCCATGTGAAATTTAAACTTCTAAAGTTCTTAGCTTTGCCATGATGCCCAACAGGATCTTCCCATCTTTCATCTCTCCAAATCTTTAAATAAATAAATAAATCCCATCTGGTCTGCTAAACACTGAGTACCTAAGTGGTGGAGCAAGACATGGTAGGTCAATCTTTCAGCTCTTTCCTGAAGACATAGTTCTTCAATGCTCTCAAGAAAATCCTTAATCTTTACAATAAGAGTGGAAGCAAGAAAGGAAGAGTTCTCAGTTAACATCATTTCTGGTAATTCATATAGATTCTTCTTTGAATCTGTATAAAGTTTTTTACCTAGTGCACATTCTCTATGCTTAATGATTAAACCATAAATAAATAATAGCTAATTTACCATCAGGGGAGTACAGCTCAAACTAGGTATTGTACATCAAAGGACCTTATCCAATATAGACAAGTAAACAGAGACAACCACAAAATTTAAACTCATAACAATGCATTCTTTGAAAACATAATTATGTTTATAGGACTAGCTGATATAAATTTGATAGTATGCATTTATTATAAATTACCAATTAATAATATATTATCATGAAGCATATTAAAGTGTGTAACTCATTAGCTGAAGTTTATTGCTGAGCCTCAACAGACTGCTGATGTTCTACCATTTCAGTAAATATTTACAAGATACTAGTGAGTTACGACTTGATACTCATTCTACTTCACTGTGTATGGTAGTAGGTACATGCATTTGTTTTGCCATATAAGCTTCCTAGGAAAAAAATAGTTTTCTAATGAATGGATATGTCATTATACAATATTAAAATATATTCGTATAAAGTATATTTCATGCTTGCCTGCACAGCTGGTTATAGCATATGGTGAAAACAGCGAAGTAGTAATAATACATCACAACTACTGCTTTGTGTTTGTGCTGGGAAATTGCAAGGCATCAAATGCAAACAGGTATGTTTCTGTAGACTGCAGCATAATTTACCTCACAGGAGGGAGCTTGTGTGACCACAAACTTAGCAAATCTGCTGAACATACTTATCTAAAAGAGGAAAAGGAAAGGAGCACTATGGGAAGGTCAGGTACTTCTGTGCAGGCGACACTACCGCTAAGCTACAAATGTCACTATTTATTATTCTGCCTCCCTGTCTCACAGAAGATTTCTTTGCACCATCTTCTGTTGTTTCTTCTGCATCTTTTTTTTGCCTTGGAGACCTGGGAAATCATACAGAGTCTGGCATCAGCATAACAAACCACCATACAGTGTGGATGATGATCTCTCAACCTAAGAAGCTTAAGAAAACCTCACAAGTCACCTGCCTCTTTCTAGCCTTTGGCAAAAATGAAATAGTTCAACTGCTTTTCAGCCTTTATGAAGGAAAGTACCTTACTGATAGATTAGCTCTGGATATGTAGTACAATCAAGTACTGTTGTCCACAATCTCACTCACAGTGTCACAATCATAAGCAAAATTGTACCAAAATCAAAAAAATCACACAGAAACATGACTCTCTACATGGTACTCTTCAATAAAATGTACTTTTTAGCCAATGACAAAATTATAGAAATACCACGACAAAACTTTGCTTCACATGGAAAAAAATTTATTTCCCTGGAAATACTTATAAGCCCCCAATACTTAAACTCTGTCTGTTACAAAGTGAGCACTTTGTGGGTGGTGCTTTTAGAAAGTACCTAAACAATGTCGTAAGAACATTTTTTAAGTTTTAAAAGTTTGTGCTACATCCAAATCATTCATAACTCAGGTGCTAGCACACATTCCACTGATCCCAAAATCAATCTATTCTTTATTTTCAAGTGCTTTTGAAAAGAAAAAAAAAAAAAAAAAAAAA
>NDXB01009371.1:16450-41906 GCA_002631895.1 Agapornis roseicollis
AAAAAAAAAAAAAAAAAAAAAAAAAAAACACCAAACACAGAAAGTAGGAAAGTCACAGAAGAAGGTGAAGGAGTAATGGCAGAATACGATTTTTCCACCATCTCTGGTTAAATAAGTAATATGCATCTGCAGAAAATTTCAAAAACTAGGATATTAGAATAGACACTGCCGGATTAACAATGACATTTTTCTAGTCATGGGCACCATTTGCTGTTGACAAAAATCAGTTGAGGTTTCTCCCAGGAAGTCTAATGTTATTAAAATGCCAGGAATCAGCAATACGCCTTGTTGAAATCCAACTGGCCGGTAAAGAAATGCTGTGCATCATTTTTGTAAGCATTCTTTCATAAATAAGGACTTATTCACCAATGAATAGCACATAAAAGTTTCATCTGTAAACTAAAAGCAACTTATTCATAGATGTGAAGAATTGATGATACGGAATTGTTTGCTGTGTGAATAAAATGGCAAACTTATTTCACTAAAAATGCCACGTTGTTTCCATTATTATGCGGATGCTCTATATAAACATTCAAGTTAGCTTTATTTGCTTGCTTAAGAACTTATTTATTCTTTATGCAATGCATCTCTGCAAACCACTTCTTCTTTCTCATACAACTTCCACCTGAAACATTAGATTGTCTCAAACTCACAATATTTTCTGGGGTTGAAGCTGTCTCTTTAAGACTAGAAAGAAAAGTAGCAGTTTTCTATATTTTTTATAAGACTGAAACATGGCTTACGGTATGGGACAACACTGGTTCTGTGCAAACTAACTTCAGAAAGGTTCAGAACTACAGTTTAGTCCATCTAGGCACTCAAAATTCCACACTTTTCTTCCACACTGCCCTTCTACACATGAGAACAGTAAGGTTACAAAGTTGAGCTGGAAATTTCACAAGCCTTTGGAGAATTATTCCATATTCTTCCTCCTATTAGATCTGAAATAGAAGTGCTCTCAACATTTCTCAGCATCTATGAACATTGTCTTCATTAGAGACATAGAATAAAAGCTCCATAAAACTGAAAAATAATGGGATACAATGAATGGGCAATTAGTTAAAGTTTTCCAAATGCTGTTTAAAAGGGATCATAGCTCATGTTACTACTTATTTTGCCCAAATGCATTCACAGAAATCACTACCATTTTATTTTATTTATCTTGGTCCTATTACACAGCAGGCTCATGAGGTTTTACAGATAATATCTACTAATTTACTCTGAAGCATTCATATCACATGAACAAACTAATAGTAATAAAGGATCAGGAGGTGCCTAGCTTCTTGTCAGTGGAAATTGATGATGCTCTTTTGAATGAGACACACCAGAAATAAGCATCTGCTCTCTGATCCAGCATGGACAAGCATGTAGCTTCAGCAGTTTCCCAAGAGTTGCTCAAGTTTTAATGTGATACGTTTTACTGGGATATGCTGAAACTCTCAACTTCTGTGGCACTGTCTGCTCCTCTAACTCATCAGAGGAATGGATATGTCAAATGGGTAGACTCCTTTGCCAGAGATGGACAGGTTAAGTCAAAGCAAAAGAAAATTAGGTGCAGGACTTGTTAAAAAAAACCCTTAAGCTCACAAGGCATGTGAGCTCATGTTCAGGTCATACAGCCCAGTTGTTTTCTTCCTGGCATTTTTAATTTTGGCAAATTTGAAATGCAAGACACAACTAAAATATCTCACCCTTCATTTCAGCTGACACATTTGACTAGCTCGAGCAGTTCATATTTGTCAACTCCAAATGCTAACTTTCCAACAAAAAGTGACGATGATCAGGATTTGCTATTTTTTGCCCATTTCTAAATTTACTTATTCCTTCAAGTATCAGATAGCAATAGTTCTACTGTATGTCCCCTACACCCAACTGTTTTTTATGCAAGTTTATTTCTGCCTAAGCAAGATTGTTTTCAGGCCTGAAGAAATATGAAGGACATGTCAAAACCACAAAACCACACAACAGAACACAGTGCTGAGACATGCATGCAAACAGCACTTAAGCTCATGCCAGAATGGCAGGATATATCTGCTTATTAGCAGAGGCAAAGTGTTATGTGATATATCCATTCACCATTAGGATCTGAGCTGCCACCTCCTCTAAGCAGTGCATGGAGTCATGCAATACAAAAAAAAAAAAAAGGATGAATGCCTATTTATTGGTTTAGTGCTCAAAATAGTCTTTAAGAAAATAAATTTTTGTGCCATTCTTTGAAGAGTTTAGTATGCCAGCTGTCTTAGACCTATTCTATAAAAAAAGATAGCAACTAAGACCAACTAATAAGTGCAAACTGCTACAGATCCCATTTGGACTGAATAAAAACAGTGTAAGACATAAAGACCATGTCAGACTCTAGACAGACATTACTATATCATCACCTACAGTTTTTCTTTTCCTGGCAGTCACAAACATATCTTACTATTTAAATGTGTAAATAGGAAGATGGGAATTAGAGATCATCTCTCTCAACTCTTAATTAGCTCTCTTCTGCTACAAGTCTACAAAGTTAGCAATTCCCTGAATGCTCAGTTTTCAAAAGGCCCTGATGGATGAGATATACTGCTCTGTGTCTTGAGTTTTAAAAACTGCTGTGTTCTTTCTGCCTGTGAAACTCCCCACATGCCTCTGCTCAGATGATCTCATTCATAGATTTTTATTTTCCCTCCTGCAAGAGGAGACCTAGTGACAGTGAAGAGGTGCCTAAGCAGATTTTAGCTCACCTCAAATCCTGCTCACTTAACCAACAGCTCCCCTAGTTTTATTTGCCTATTTTATACTTAGCCTACTAACTTCATTACCAGACATACGCCTGTAGAATGTAAAATTCCTCCAGCTTCTTTTTAAAGGGCAATAGCCTGCAATGACTAAGCTGGACATAAATGTCAGTAAGTACCCTGCACAACCAGATGTCTGCATATTTCACCAGAGCTCTTGAAACTGGACTAAAAATAATAGGAGCCTTTCTTTACATTAGGTTTTTACTGCTTCCTACCAAAGGCTAACCAGAATCACAAGACTAGCCTTACATGTATTATTTCAGGATTTATGAAATCCATACAAATGAACAATTACAGAACAGCAATAACAATGACTCAGTTTATAACGAAAACAAAACAGACTGTTTTTCACAAACCACAAAGAGCTTTTGATCAATGTGTGGCAAGAAACGCTGACAACTTGGTTCAGTTCCTCATTTAGTGTAACCAGACCTCTATCTTTAGTCTTGGTAAAACAAAAATGGCTATTGCCAACACTAACAGATACTTTTGCTACATGGCAGAGCAGGAGGGCCTACAGATTTGATGCACAGAATGAAGTCTGATTTACCAGAAATGTATAACCCCTACCTGATATTTGTATTTTATAACATGTTCATCATTGCACTGTTCAAGGTTCCAACACACTCCAATTAGAGTGAACACAAAAAGAAACCCATACATTTTTCAGATAATTTCACAAACAGCTTTTTATTTACTATATGTTACTCTGTTTTGATAATGCTGTTTTGGGAAACCCAAGATGAAGAAGAACTTTTGATTTTTCACTGTAAAGGCAATGAGGTTTGCATTCACTGACCTCGCTGGAAGTTGACTGAAGAAGAAACAACTTGTAAGAAGGCCCTCTATCTTGAATTTCTTAATGTGATTTCAGGCTTTTATCTTATTCCTTGATAATGCTATGTATTGTACATGATCCTCATGTGAGAAGAACTTGGAGCATAAGGATCAAAATGACATTGATGCTTTCCAGATGAGTAATAAAACATGGTATTAGCACTCTGTAGCTGCCATAGCAGAGTACTTAGATATCTAATTGTTTTGTAAACACCAAAATTTTTACTCAATATAATATAGAAAAGATTATTTGCCAAAGCTTTTGGAGATTATCATAATATTGTGGAAAAAATGCTGCTGCTTGCTCTGCTGTATTTCAGTAACTAAGCAGAAATCCCCAGGCAAATTACTTGTTAGTTAGTTAAAGCATTACGTTTCTAAAAGAAAAAAAAATAAAGCAGAAACAAATCTAAAAATAACATCAGATTGTGCCATTTTTCTCCTCTGTACCCTAAACAATAATCTACACCTGTGTTTTCAGATTCCAAATTAGGAACAACGCCATCAATATTGAGCTTCTCAAAAAGTCTGAAAACATCTTTGTACTGTGTGGTGAAATAGTTCTGTTTGCGATTCAGAGACTGACAGAGGCCAAATAACATTCATTTTTAATTGAATGTCTTTTCTGCCTAACCACTGGCTTTGCTTTCTGCTTTGCTTCACAGAAGTGTAACTTAGAAACACCTACATATAAGGATTATGTCAGTAAGAATTTTGTGCTCGCAATAAGTTTTATAGCATAATTCTGTATATCCTTACAGTAATAAAGGAGGTTACCACAAATGTCTCCCTGCCTGATCTATCCACTCAGTCTCTTGGTGTATATGTCAGGAAAGATGAGTCCTGGAACAGCCATGACCTTCCTACTACTTAAAAAGAAGAAAGAGAGAAATGAAGAAGGCAAAATACACATACAGTGTTCACAGGAGGTTGTTGATGTAAGACAACTACACAGATATATTAGTGTTTTCTTACCTAGCAAAATAGTGGGAATGTGAACACATCTCACAAATAAATAATATTGATTTCTGCTCTTAAACAATTGATATTTATTCATGCAAACCTTAGACAGGTATTTTAAGTACTTTTAGTCTTCATACTATCTCCTATAGAGTCTTCAGAGAAAAGGTTTTCATTCAGGACTACAGAAATGAATATGATTTTCTTTCCTATCTTTTCATCTTCCTCTCCTCAGTACTGCAGATTACACACAACACAGTGAAAGGCTTAACACTATCATATCTGAAACCCCTTGTGGCACTTCTTTTAGAAGCACTTCTAAATTCACTAATTCTCATAACTCTGCACTACACATATATTGGGGGCTGCAGTTGTAATACATTGCCAGCTGGGAAGAAGCATGCTGTAATGTCTTCAAATGTAGGGTTTCCATTTCTTGACAACATCTTCAAGGTTTTGGAAGATGGTGTTCAAAAAAGAACATTTATAGTTGAGGTTAATGGGATCTACATTTGTTTAGCATCTGAAATGAAGTCATTTTAGTGTGGAAAAAAAAAAAACAAAAAACAACACAACCAAAAAACAACCCAGATCCAAGAACAAAAAAGAAGGGATGCACTTCTTATTCTTGAAAATCAGTTAGAAAACCAGCAACTTTAAATGGGGCTATGATGTTTTAGTCATCTGCATCTCCTTAAGTGTGCTCAAGGTATGCTGAGTATTTGCTTTCATGAAAACTCAAAAGATTAAATATGTTACTCAGCTTTGTTGCCAGAAAGCAAGCTAAGTAATCTGCTTTAGAAAGTCAGCCATTCCATGTGTAAGCTTAAAAGCCTCCATGCAAATACAAAAATTGTGTCTCTCTCCTGTAGGACAAAGAGAAACACAGTACTACACATAGTGCCAGCCTTTTAAAGTCATCACAGTATCATAAATGCTGCCAAGAGATAACCGGCAGGAGTTGGAGACCAGTTCCATGGAGAAAGCTGAGATAAGCTGTGCCCTGCAGGAATATCTGGAGAAATCCTGAATAACCCTGTGTTCACAGAAACAACATGTGTTTTCTTCAAAAATACATTTCCCTTAAACAAGGCATGTTTGGCATTCAGAGATTCTTGCATTCTGGAGATAATTAACCTTTCTATATATTACAAGTAGCAAGTTCTTGGTTGCAAGCTCAGTCATCTAAGAAGAGTGAAGAATGTGGCACTGTTTAGTTTGTTGTACTTGACACATTTTTGCTCTTGGAAGGCAAAACAGAAATAGAAATAAGATATGGAGATGAGAGATGAATTCTCACCTATTTTTCATGGATTATGCATACTCTCATTATGCAATTTAAAGCACTGTTTTGATGCTGGCACTTGGCATTCAATCTTAGGGAGTCTTTCTCCAATACTTATTTATTTTAATTAGTATATTTTACAGGCTGAGAAAGTTGGGGCTGTTCAGCCTGTGGATGAGAAGGCTGTGTTGAGACCTCATAGCAGCCTTCCAGTATCTGAAGGCGGCCTATAAGGATGCTGGGGTGAGACTCTTCATTAGGGACTACAGTGACAGGACAAGGGGTAATGGGTTCAAACTTAAACAGGGAAAATTCAGGTTAGATATAAGGAAGAAGTTCTTTACTGTGAGGGGCTTAAGGCACTGGAATGTGTTGCCCAAGGAAGTTGTTAATGCACCATCCCTGACAGTGTTCAATGCCAGGTTGGACAGAGCCTTGGGTGACATGGTTTAGTGAGGTGTCCCTGCTTATGGCAGGGGGGGGAGTTGAAACTTGATGATCTTAACATCATTTCCAACCTGAACCATTCTATGATTCTATGTAGCTATAAAATCGTTGCTTCTTTTAGTTTATTAAGTGGAACAAATGCAAGCAGCACTGGTGAACAAAAAAACACTTTTGGCTTTCCCAGAAACTTATGATTTCATATAATGAGTATCCCACTCTATTTCATTCACTCATTAATAGGAAATTTCAATATTATCTCATTAATATCACAGTGCTTCTGATTCTAAAAGAGCACTTCTAACTGCTTAATTAAGCCCTGTGAATCTACTGCTGTTGCAGCACTGAAATTGATAGTTCTTAACCTACATAACATCCTGTAAAAAAAAAAAAATCTAAAAAATAATATCTACCAAAACTGAGAGCAAACTGCTTATGTAAAATGTTACACAATTATTCACAGATAAAAAAAAAACAGCCTCCCTACTTCGAGGTACTACTCTGCTTCTTTGTCCCACAAGGCATACAGGAGTGTGAAAGTATGTTCACTGTAGGTATGCAATTTAGGAGCACAAGCTAAAGTGCATTACATTCTTCTCTCAGTGCTCTTATCAATCAAGTGGCCTTGATTCTCTACAGTCAAATCCTTCTTAGTTGAAGCCTGGCAATTCCAGCCTACTTTACTTCTCAAAGAAGGAATCCACACTGGGATTTAATGTACTTGGGTTCTGACATAACCGTGACTTTGAAATCTCTGGCTGAAATACCTTACATAAGAGGTAATTATTATGCCATTACTCACTTATTCAGACTACTAAAATGTCTATTGCAACAGGAGCATTCAAGAGAAATTTTAAAGGACAGAAGCTTTTTGCGATGTGCTATAATGTTCACTAGAACTGACATTTGACCTGTACAAAAGAGTAAGACTTTTTCTGCCAAAATTTTTTGGCAGCCTGTCCAAACTTACTCATACAAGTACAGTGTTTTCACGTCTATTCATTAAGTCCTACTGTGAGACTGCAGTGTGTGAAGAAGCAGGAACAGACATTTTAAACCCTTTCACTCATCGTAGCCGATTGCTGAAATAACCTAAAAATGTTTTTTTTTTTTTCCGAGTACTGCAGTTCTCATCTTGATTGAAGTTCTTTGGTGAAGACCAAGTGCATCAGCTGACAAAGCAGCTGAGTCAGTTCACTGATCACTAGCATTTCAACTGGTCTGAACAGTTCCAGTAGGTCAGAAAACTTAGCGAGATTTGAAAGAGATTTTTGTATCACTCTGTCACAAAAAAACAGCCACTCCAAAACTGTTGGTTCCTTGAGGAAAAAAATCTCTAGCTTTAAAACTCAGTGCAGCAAAATAGACAGCTACAATTATTACAAAACAGACATAAGGAAATCCTCCTCAAGCAATACAAGACTGACAAGCAGTTCCAAAAAAACAACTTTGGTCAAGAAGCACATCCTCATTCTGTCTAAAAAAGAAGTTCATTACTGAGTTATACAATTATGTGGACCATGACATATGGTAATTTGAAGATGTGAACACAAGATGTAACCCTATTCAAGGACGAAAAAAGGGATTGTTCTTCAGTTTGCTTTATGGTCATACAAAATAATGCAACATTTCAATACACAGTAGTAGCAAACCCACAATTTTAATTGGCTGTACAAGATTTTGGAAGATTCCCTAATAAAAATGCTGGGAAGACACCATCATCCACTGCCCCATTTAGATCAGTGTCCCAGAATAGATAAATCCCACTTAGCATTTTTCATTTATCTGCAACCTATCCACTGTTGACTAGAAATAACCTTATCATATAAAACTGCATTCAAAAACAGTCCTCAAAACTGCAGTTCTAGAGAGTACTGATACTTTATAAGCAAACCAAAGTAAAAAGGTTGAAATATTTACCTGATGTCTCACCCCTAGAATATCTTTTCTCAAAACTAGTACAATTCCTTCCTGATCTAATTCATTCAGTTTAAAAAAATGTCATCATATTTATCTTTCCAAACTTTTCCTTTCAAGCACAGAGTTAAGTAAACCAGAAAAGGTTTCAGACTGAGTTAGAAGGCAGACTGCAGTTGGACAAGATACTATTCATAGCTTGAACAGACAAAAGCACAAAACCACAGTATGCTTACTTGCACAGCTTTTATTCACCAGAGCATCTCTGCAAGTGCTTCCCAACATCTATGATCACATCATGTTTATCCACAGCACTGTCCTACCCTGTCCTGATGCATGGCTCACACTTTTTTGAGCTCATAAGTACTTTATAAATCCATTACCTCTGCTTCTGTTCATATAACCGTATAATACATCAGACATATCATGGTCTTTCATGTCCTTTATTTATAAACTTTAGAATAAGTTAACAAAGCAACAGACTATAAGAATAATATGCCAAATTTTAAGAGAGAATTTAAGAAAATATGACATTCATTTGGAGAAATTTGTGTAATATCAGGATAGATTTGCTTCTTGAAAGGTTAATTATATGTACTTGAGCCTAGAAAACGTGACAGAAATAGGTTAGAAATCATTAAATGCATCAGGTTTAGTACCACACCTAATGCAATTAAGAACAAAGCAAGGAGAAAGAAGCAAACTCTTCTGTTAGAAATACTAAATGTCCACAACTGGTTTCTATTTGTAAATAAAGAATAACATATTACATGTTTGAGCCTGTGTGGTGTACACAGCTGTACAGTATACTGTTGTCCTGGGTTCAGCAATTGCAATCAGTTTTTTCTCCTCCTTAGTAGCTGGTGTTTTGACTTAACCCGGGAACAAGGCTGATAAGGCCGGTGTTTTTGGTTGTTGTTGGGCAATGTTTGCCCTGACCAAGGACTTTGTGAGCCTCATGCTCTGCCGGGGAGGAGGGGAGGCCGGAAGGAAGGAGGGACAGGACCCAGGCTGGCCAGGGAGGTATTCCATACCATAGCACATCATGCCCAGGAGGTAACTGGGAGTTACCTGGAAGGAGAGGGAACTTCCCGGTCAGGCTCATTTTCGGTGGGTGGTATCATACCCTCTTCCCTTGTTTTCCTTGTTATTATTATTATTGGTGATAGCAATAGTGATTTGTGTTATACCTTAGTTACTGGATTGTTGTTATCTCAACCCGTGAGAGTTGCATTTCTTCAATTCTCCTCCCCATCCCTCTGGGAGCGGGGAGGAAGGAGGTGAGGGCAAAAAAGGGGGGGTGAGTGAATGAACGAGGTGCGTGGCTGAGTTTAAACCACGACAACTGTAAAGGTTACAAGCAAGAGCGTCTGTATCCTGCATTGTCACAAGCTGGGATACAAGGCAGAATTAATATAGCTGTTATATATCCACCAGTGGCAGTCTGGAACTCAAACTAGAAGGCTCTAGCAACTAAGGGATGTTTTCTTTATGACAAAAATGTCACTGCAGGAGATGAGAGAGAATGTCTAGGAGCCAACCATATGCCTTGCCAGGCAGTAGCATCACTATATAGCTCAGTGGATGAAATCAGCTGAAATACGCCCTTTGTAAAATCAAACAGAAAAACTCAACTCCAAAAACCCTGTAATGCTGAAAATGAAACACTGTCTGGTGTGGTGGCATCACTGATAAGTGTAATCCTGGATGAGCTGGAGACTTATGACAGGAAAGTACCCATAAACCAAAAACCAAGTCCAGCCAGCATGTCTAAGTATTGATTGCTCTATCTGCTTCACAGCATGTAAACTCTAATATTTTTTGCTAAGAATAACTTCCTGGAAGTGTTACTTGAAAACTACTAGTACCAAATGCCCCCTGACTATTTAATATGCAGTATTTTATCATCAACATCAGTAGGGTGGAAGATGCTTATTAAAATCAGCAGGAAATAACAGGGTTTCTTCTGGTTTCACCAGAGGGTAAACCAGGTTCATTTAATGAGTGCAAATGAGATTAGAAGTAGACCAGTTACACATACTTCAGACAGCTTATCATAACATAAACATAGGTGTTTATTCATAATAAATTCATAGTAAATGCTGTAATTTCTCACTGCCTTGGTCCATTTTTTAAGTATTTTCAGACATACATGTATGCTGATGTCAAAGGAAACCATTAGATCTTCTGCTTGGCCTTTAAGGCCTAATTAGATTATTTTCACTGAAAATGTTTGTAACTCACACTTGACTAAAACATAGATTCTGCTGCGATAAAATACATCCCCCAGGAAAATATCCAGTTTTGATGTGAAGACATAAAAATTGAAAATCTGTCAGTTCTCACAGCATTTTGTTCCAGCAATTAGTTACACCTTTCCCCTGAAATCATACCGCTAATTTGTTTTGCTTCACCTTTCTACTACAAGCTTTTCTTTATCTGCTAGTCTAAAGAGCTTTTTCCTGTAACATATTTTCTACCCCAAGAGATACACAATGTTAGACAAAAATTTTCAGCATCACAAACTAAGCAAACTCAATTATTTACATGTATGTGTACACTACCACGAAACAAAACCAAACCTTCTGTCTTAACCTAAGTAGTTCTCAGTCTCAGATTAACCACACCAAGATAGCAATTGCTAAAAAAGTGATAAAAACACTGTCAACTTGGTTTTAATTTCAGCTAGTAGCCAACTTTCTTTTACACCCCCTAAAAAATTTGGAAATTCTACTTTTATTATCTACTCTGCTATTCTTACTTGAGTTAGCTAACTCAGATTTGGCAAACCAGATTAAGAACACTCCTTTTTCTTTACTATTGCAAATGTACTTAGCAGTTCTTGCTTCCAACCACACTACTCAGAATTCTCTCTGACAGAGGCAGAAGAAGATGTGACTGTACCTTAGCATCCCCAGTGCACTTCCCAGGCCATCAGTGCCCATCAGTAATGTGAAGTGCCGAACTGTAGTCTGGACTGGTTGAAGCGCAGGCAAATGGCCCATTCTTCCTCTTCTGCCGAGAAGGCAGTGATGTCTTTACCAGAATGGTAAAGTCTCAAATCACTGCAGCTAAATACAGCCCTCTAACTGCTGACTACCCAGGGTGCCACACAGTCCTGCTCAGAAATGTTATGTATTTATTTCCACAGATTAAATGTTCCCATTCCGCCCAATTCATACTTTTTTCACTAGGGAGAAAATGAATGAATTAAAAGACAGTTAAAATACAGACATCTGCAGAAACCAGGCATTTCAAAGAGAAGACTGTTGTTACAGCTCAAGGTTTCAGCTGAAGGAAAGGATCAAAATTAATGATGACCTCAATTAAATTTCAATAGTATCTCTGGGGAAACCTCAAGCCATATGTTGAAATCCCTTTAATGATAATGGTAATTACTTGTTCTCCCATCTCGGCTAAAGAAAATGCTTATGCCTCACATTTCTGTGTTGGAGGACAGAATGTACCAAATGTACCAAAATGATGGTGTGATGAAGGGAATAAAAGGACAAAGAGGTCATGTTAGATGTAATGATGTATGCTTTGTGCTTTAGACATTTAAAGGGATAACATGCAAGAAAGAAAGACAGAGCTTAGCAATACATGGCCAATGTTCACATATGTTACCAATCAGCAGAAAAGCTATCTGAAGTGAAAGAGAAAATATGCTGAAAATTCAGTCAGTTAATTAAGTTCTTATCATCCAGTGAAGTAATTGTAGAGGCTACACACAATAGAAAAGCTCACACAGCAGTTAATTGTATTAGTTTCAGCAGAGTTACTACAGGGACAGTGCTGGCCCATGCTGTTGGGTGACTCACAGCCACAGTTCACAGCAATGGATGACATCCCCAACTACTCCATGTAGTACATAGAGAACAAAGAGAAAAGTTGTGCCATAGGATTCACATGGTTCAAGATGAACCCTGTATATTCTACAACAATTAAAAGAATTGAACAGCTAAATACATATTCATAATTTTACATCATATACCCATCAAGATTCTTTCAGATAATAGAATGTCCTTCCAGTTATTAATTTTTGTTACACTTGGAAACCAAAAAGATCTGGTTTATTTTTCTAAATAAAATGTCTTTGAAGCTCTCTCAGGACACTAAGGAACATTTATTTAATTTTCTCCTGAAAATATGGTTTCTTCTCCCATGACAAACACAATTTCTCTTTCTGGCATTTCCACATACATTTTTGTTGCGGCCTTCATTCTTGGCCAGCCACTGCATCTCTTACAAATCCTTATGACTGCCTTCACTGACAAGGATTAGATAGCATCATTAACCCACAGTCAAGGGCACTGTGTCACTTCCAAGACTCCTTTTTAATCAGACACCTTTGATCTCAAGCAATACTTACCAGCTAACAGGTCACCAAGAATGTAATGCATATGAAAAAACATCCACAGTGGATAGTTCCACCAGTAAATACTGCCCAGAAAACTACTTACCCTCGGTAGTATAGGATATGCAATCAAAAGGGGAGAGAGGGGAGAGCAACAGAAAAGGAGGTAGTCAATAGGACAACAATACAGTGTTGTCCTATTGTTAACTTTACTCAATCTTAAAGAGTGAAGTTAAAAAGGTACAGACAAAATGTCCAAAATATGTCAGCTTAGGCAAAATCAAAATAAACTTAGGTCTTTAGTCCCTCTCAGGGGTTTGAACTCTTTCCAGGAAATGGAAATGGTGTAGGTTCCTTTTGTGCCTTTGAAAATCTTTGCTATCATTATTAAGCATAACCCATTATCATTCTTGAATGTAAACTAACTTAAAATTTGTCACTAAAATTTGTTATTGGCACATATGTTATTTGCAAGTACTTTTTTTGTGATTAGAAATGTGACTGGTAGTACACTTCCAAAATATATGTTGCCTGCTCTTCTTCTACTTGTTGTACACTTTTGCAGAGTCCATCTGCATTCATTGTTTGGGAGGTTTCAGAAAAGGCCTTTTCTCTAGTGAAATTCCTAATACACATATCTGTGATCATTTCCTCTTCTCTCACTTTCAGGACCATAAAAAATGCCAATGGTCTACAAAATGACTATTTTAAACAGGTGATTGGTGCCCTTGCTACTTCCCCAGTTTTGCCACCTAGAGCTACCTCTTCTGAAGGCAAGGTTCAAGTGGGAGTAGGGAAATCAGAGCTATGCCAAGCTCTTCAAATACTTCCTAGTCTAAGAAGCTTGTGCCCATCTCTCTTCTTAGGATGCTTATTGTCTTCTTTCATTTCACAGTTGGGGATAAAGTTTAAGCACATAGGACAAGTAGCTATTGTTCTGCAAAGGAAGATTTATAATTGCCTGAGCAAACTTAACCAGGCCACCTCATCTGTATACACAATGACACTATCTTTGAAAATAAGACAATCTACTGCCTTTTTTCCTTCATATTTTCTCAGGCATCCTGTGTGTGCTTGAGACACAGAAGGAAACTATATTATTCTTTCCCTGGTAATATAGCTGTTCCTTTTCTATCCTTCACATTCTTAACTTCATAACTTTCAAGCATAAGGATACGAAAAGGCAAACAGTCAGTTCCTCAACTTCACATATAACCATGTCATATGAATATGATAAGCTCTATTCTGAAGTTCTGTCTTATGAAATATGAGTTTGATCTACCATTCTGACTGGAACACCTGACACCTCCAGAACTAATGTGTATTAAGATGCAAGAGTAATGTAGTTGTTCAAGTGCAAACACTGTCATTAATCTTAAGTTTTTCTTCAGCTTTCCTGTTTTTTAAAGCCTATATATTATATGCATATATGTGGATAGACAAATAATCTCTAATATCTTCCCTTTATTTTAGGTTAATGCATCTCCCTGCTTATGGTGTGCTTTTCATTTTGCCCTAGTGATTTTTTTTCTTGCCTTTCCCAGCTTTAATCCATCTTTCTTGAACACAAATATGTTTCTCTTATTCTCCTTTCTGCATACAGTATTTATGTACATACAAAGAGGTAGCCAAGAGATAGCTAAAGGATTAGAAAGTTATACAAATACTATATTGTCATCCCCTATAATACTATGCACTGCTTTCTGAACAGCTTACAAGCTTCTTCCAACTCCCAACAAGAAGTTGAATGAATTATTACTCACAATGGAAGTGAAAAAATCTTGGCAATATTTAGAAAGGGGTAAGGTGGCAAACAATATATGTATTTTCAAAAAATTCTGTATGGTTTTGGTATCCTGGGTAGCTGCAAAATGGGTGCCAGGTGAGCATCAG
This sequence comes from Agapornis roseicollis, assembly GCA_002631895.1. Classification (NCBI taxonomy): domain Eukaryota; kingdom Metazoa; phylum Chordata; class Aves; order Psittaciformes; family Psittacidae; genus Agapornis; species Agapornis roseicollis. The sequence continues at coordinate 30,924 of NDXB01009371.1, forward strand.
GTCTCAAAGTACTACAGTTTAATAAAAATTCTTGCTTTGTGCATGCAATATGTGATTATCATAGAGTTCTCATAAAAGATTTTGCAAAGAACACATAGATTGCTTCAGTTACGTAACTTACATCAACAAGTGGAACTAAACATTAAAAAGGTAAATGTGGTACAAAAGCCCTGATTTCAAATTGAATTGCTGTTATTAAGATATTCATCTCAGGAAGCAGATGGATCTGTTTGTTAACAGATTCTCTGATAATCATTAAAAGGGATAACAGAGCCATTGCTGCAGTAAGTGAAAAATTACATGCATGCTGAAATAAAAAGTATTCTTGTTTTTGTCACAGAACATTTTGTAAAAAAGACTGGAATTAAGACTTCTGAAGCATATGAATTCTAAAACAGAAGTCCTAAAGGCAAGCAAAAATTGAAGAGAACAGCATAACTTATGCCAACGCCTAAAGAAATGCAATCATTTCTCTGAAACACACTATTTCCAAAGCAGGATGAAATTTCAGTTTCTACATTTCCACTTTAAGAAAAGCAGCAAAATTAAAGACATTATGAAGCAATGACTTTCACTAGAGACCATTCAATGTGACCAGTGATTATTCAGAATCAAGTCCCATTCAAGCAGAACTGTTTTATGATAGGTCTAAATAGTTGTGAAGTTTTGATAACTTCCATCTGTCATGGGAAAGGCATGAGGGATTAACACTTATCTATTCACTTAAACTTTTTGAACTGAACCAGAAAAGGTCTCCCAGAAACCTTGCAGTTATAAAAAAAAGTTAGTTCCCTCTACACAGAGATTTTGTACTTCGGGATGAAAGGACTCATAGGGCAGCGTATAATGGATCATACTCTAACTGAAGGACAGCGAGAAGTTAAGGACCACAGGGATCTATCTGGCTAGGTATAATGTTTAGTGTCTTTATCAATGAGCTGGAGGAAATGATGCAGTGTACTTTCATCAAGTTTACAGAAGACACTGAACTGGGCAGGTAAGTCCTGCCTTTAGTGCTACCCAAACTGACTGGAGGAATGGGCCTCAGGGCCTCTTCAACTAGGACAGATTCAAAAAACTCCACCTCTTCAAGGTTTCTGACTGGAGAGCAGTCCTGCAGGAAAGGCTCTGAGGGTCACAAGCTCACTGTGTGAGTTTAACATGAGCCCACAGTGCACCCTGGCAGCAAAATAATGCAACAGCATCCTGAGCTTTACCTTCCATTACCAGGAACACAGTAGATCAAGGATAATTTTTTTTTCAGTCTATTCAGCACTCATTACATGGCATAACATATTGTGTCTTGTTTTGGATTCTCCTGTGCAAGAAAGAAACTGATAAGATTTTATGATTCTATGATAAAATGAGATGAGTTCAGCACAGTGCCACTCAGCTGGTCAGGGGCTGGAGCTCACACCCTGGGAGCAGAGGCTGCAGGACTGGAGTTTTTCCAGCCTGGAGAAGAGATGGCTTTGTGGGAGATCTACTGGCAGTCCCCGGTACTCACAGGGAGACAGAGACAGGTTCTCCACAGCGGTACATGTTGCAAAGATGAAAGAAACTATTTTTAATTGAAACATGAGCATTTTAGACCGGATATGAGAAGAATCTGTTTCACCGTGGTGACAGTAAAGCAATGGAGCAGGTTGCCCACAGAGGCTATGCAATTTCCATTCTTGGTGATGCTAAAGACCTGGTTGGATAAAATACTAAGCAACCTGGTCTGATCTCATGTGGACTTGCTTGAAGGGAACCTGAGGTCTCTTCTGATCTGGAGTACCCTATTAACCTATCATCTTTCATAATCCACATATCTTCTTCCTGGAACTTCCCACAAAGAGAGGGGAGTATATATCAATTCTTCTGTAAACCTCTCTCTTCTTCTACCACTAACTTTAAAAGACAAGGTCTACATCTACAAATTAAAACAATTAAGAAGAGAAGAAAGAGGCACTGGAAAAAATAGCCAACTATCTGTCTGATTTTAACTTGGAACCAGGGGCTGCATATGTGCAAATGACTAAAATCAACTAAAGAACATTGTCTCTGAGACTAAACACTGTGGTCTGGCTCATGTGCACATTTCTCTTCTCTTCCAAGACAGACTGGCTGCATCTAAACTGTCTACTGAAAAAACTCTACTGGCCCACATTATATTCATGCATTATCTAGGAGAAATCTAAATGGCATGGCCAAAAACTATACCAGGAATTGTGCTAACAACTAAGCAGGACCTTAAGCCAGTGCTTAAGCTGGTGCCATGTCTCCATTCTATTTACTCATACAGACCTCTCCAATGGCATCATTCACATATTTATCCACACAGACTACAATGGATTCAGCAATGAAGAAGGACAAGTGAAGCTCAGGCTAAAAAATCCCACAAAATTGAAAAAAAGGAAAGAGAAGTGGTAAACACTGACAAAGGATGATCACGGCATGGTTTAGTGTGAGGTGTCCCTGCTTATGGCAGGGGGGTTAGAACTTGATGATCTTAAGATCCTTTCCAACCCTAACTATTCTATGATTCTATGATTCTATGGCAGCATCACATTTTCTATTCAGTGACAGGTTTTAATAGTTACATAACACTATGGAAAGCATTACTTGTAGAGAATGGTTCATTCAGTTAATTTCATTGTTATATACAGGCTTCTTAAATTTGCATCTCTGGGACACTGCCATGGTCTATTTGCCTTCCATGTTACACTCTGCATCATGCCCAATGCAATAATCTCAGAGATTTTTCCATCAGATGTCCGTCAGTATTTAGTTGCCAATAGATCAGTAATCCCATTTCCTGTATATCCTGCATTATGTGAGTCTTTCTTTATACAAGTCAATACACCCTTGCAGCAGTCAAGTTTTACAGAGCCTTTAACACCAAATGTGCAAAAGTATCAACTGTGTCCCTCTATTTCACCTTAATGAGGTGTCAGTGAAAACACAACATGTAACTGGAATTTAAGAACCAGCTCCTGAGGACCTGTTAAAGCAAAGGTATTTGCCAGCAGTTTTCAACAGTATAATCCTTAACAGATACTTTAACCTCAGCCACTAACCTTTCAAGCTCCACATGACAGGTGTTTTTCAGGCAAACCTGGTGTGCTGGTGTATCAGAAATGGGAATGGTGAGGTGCTATTACAAAGCACATTTATGGTGCTCATTCTAAAAGGTCAGACTGGAATGCATTAAAAATGGAGGCAGAAGAAGCAACTAAATATTATTGCCAATGTTATGCACAGAATCGAAATAAACACAGGGAAAATTATAAAATGCAGTGGACACTGAATTACTCAGGAAGAGTTCTGATGAGGGTTCAGACAACACACACACAGCAGGTGCTCAGGTGATTCAGAAGAGTGAGTGGAGAATCCCTGTTCATTACACGTGTCAGGATCATCTGCTGAAAACCTCCTCAAATCATTTCATGACAATATGTCATACTTAGAAGAGCTTGGCTTGCCAGAAAGCATTAAAGGGAAATAAACTGAGTTAAGAAGAGAGCAGCCCACTACTGCATTGGTGAAGAGAACTGTCTGAAGGCTTAGAGAGGTCTAACTAGTTCTTTAGCTGCTGAGCTATATACTCTCACTTTGCTAGGGAATACCTGGAAGTGTAATTTTCATAACCAAAAGATCATTATTCACACATTAATATTAATTTACCAGAGATTTCTTTTTTACAGATGCTGATCACCAAGGTGTAATGAAGCTCAACACTGAATAGGGACCTTTGCAAAACCACAACCATAATAGGCCTAGAAGCTTGCATATCTTCTGGTACAGATTAACATGCTTGGCCACAGCCCATACTGGTAAATCACTGTGGTCTCTCACTCCAGTATCAACAATTTTATGAATTCTACTTAGCATTCCTGCTAGGAAATGAAGCAAACTTTTTGCAAAGTCTCCACAATACAAATGAATTGTGTATTTCACAGGCCCAGGCTTGTATGACTGTCTGGACCATTTGTTTTGACTGCAGAATCAGATTATGGAGACAGCCTATTTGATTTGGGCAAAACCGTCAGAGCAATGACTGCACTGCATTTTATAGGTGAGGAATTATAACAATACCCTATATCAACAGAGCACATCCAGCATGACTGTAGCTATGCCAAGAAAGCTATGCTTTGTATCATAACACAAGCCCCACATATCTCTGAATTTAAGTCAATTCTGTGTTGTAACAGCATTTATACTAGCGGTTCCAGCTGGCCTCAAAGATTACACAGTTTCAGAGTCTTAGCTGATGTGGTTATGTTGGTAGATGTATTTACTGGAGACATATTCTGAGACACCCAGCCTCTTACCAAGAATAAAAAAATAAATTAGAGTGCTATGTGGGGTAATCCAAATCAGAAGACAATAAAGAAAACAAAAACTGAGAGAGTAAATTCCCCAACACAGCAATTCAAACAATGCTCACTGCGGTTTCAGTTCTGCAGAGTGCTGGACTCTTCTTTGGAGAGCTGAGTCTTAAATGTCTCTTCAGTTATGGGAGTTAAGGGATTCAACACCTGAGAGTATTAAATCTACATGTTCAGAAATCTTAACTCAAAAGAAATTATGCCATTATCATTACATCTATTTTCCTGGATAACTTACCATGAACTTCCCTTCAATAAGCACTTGAGTAAATGTTCTGTAGAAGGAAATCATGAATACCGACTAAGCTGTCAGACTGTAAAAGCTGTCCTAAAAGCATGAATGCAAAGCTGTCAATTTACTAGTTTTGACATAAATAATAATCAGGTTAAGCACTGAAGTACATGAGGGATCAAAACAATATAATAACAGGGTATCAAAATAGGCACAGCCTTCCAAAGCTGCCTCCTATATTTGAGTATAGAATCTGAGAAAATGAATAAATGTAAGTGGGTTTAATCTTTTTTCAGTTCTAATCCAAACAGAAGCTCCATACTCATAAGGGAATTAGCCTTGGGGATGAAGATTTACAGTAGCCAGGAAGTTTTTTCATGTACAGCTGAAACCGGTTATTTTATGTGACAATAGTAATTGTGGGGAAGTCAAAAGTAGGCACTTTGGGAAAGGCCAAAACTAAGGAACACCATCCTTACTAAAAGGTTAGTAAGAAAATATCCTATGCCTTTGATGCGTTCAGGACTGGCATGCTTCTACTTGGGCAGATATGTCTTAAAATTGAAGAAATTACAGAGGACAAAACTATATTGACTGTACCACCTTGATGAGCAAAATATATATAGATCTCTACCTCTACTCTGTAAGACCAAAATAATAGCTCTATAAATGTCCATGAAATAACTATTAAAAATCAGAGAGAGAAAAGTCATGTTTGCAATTCCTAAATAAAACACAAATCACAGGGATTCCTTTTTATGTCTCCAATTTTAATGAGTCTTTTCACACCTCCGCTCTCCCTTGCTTGTCCATAACTGGGAAAGCCTGGATTGAAGTCACTCTGAAGGAGCCGTCTTCAATTGTATTAGATGAACAGAAGTTAGCAAGTACCTATTGAAACTAGATCACATCATCCTTATCTGAAAGCTTTGTTTGATAAATTGACTTTCTTTGATAAAGTACTCATATCCGATCAGAGACTGTGTAGATCTATCAATTAATATTTCATAATTAATGGTTAATAATTAATTATTAAGCAGAAAGTCAAATGCCTGCTAAATCCACAGAGATGAGATTATTAATTAGATTAAGATTAGATACTTATTAATTTAGCAGGAAAACAGAGTGATAAATACAATAACTAAGGAAGACAAGGGAAAAGAAATTATTAAAGTTAAGGTAAGAAGTAGTGATGAAGATACACAGGCTAGAAGATCACCAACAGAATTCTCAGAATCACTCCTGTTTTCACATTTTCAGTATGGAACTCGGTATAAAAAGGGGTAAAAGATAAATGTGCCAATGAAATTTGGTAGCGACATTTCAGAAAAACTTTTGCCTGTGCAAAAAGCTATCAGAATGATGTAAAGGAAGAACTGAATGATGGGGAGCTCAGGAACAGGCAGCAGAAAGATCAGGGGAAGACAGAGGCTTTTTACCTCTAAGGACTGAGCTGACAGCACAACTTCCTCATGCAGAAAGTAGGATTAAACAAAATCTCTTCAATTCAGATACAATTAGATTATATTGTTGTTGAAGCAGCAGAGGACTGGATTCAATTACTTCGAGATGCATACCATCCATGTGCTTTAACCACTTTGGAAACAGCATTATCTATGGTTAAAGTTGAAGTATCAAAATCTATCAGAACAGCTGTTGTGGACCTGTAGTAAAATATTCAAGAGCTTGCCACTATATGAGCTTGTGTGGTTGAAGAGTGGATTGAAATGGGGAGCTATTGAGCTGAGGAAAGGGAATAAGCAATATTAGGATACAGTTTTATATTTGTGTATATCGGCAGAGATAACTGGAATTACATATTATTATCTGACAACAAGTTGTCAAGCGTATCTCCTGAGAAGCCCATCTGCTATGCTATTCTTATGCTTTCTGCATGAGGATTCAAAATAGTATTGTACTGACACTGATTCAGACAATAAAATATAAGAAGCATCTCTCTAGTAAGTGTTAAATACTCTGGTGATCTCAACACACACTCAGCACTGAACCCTCTAGGCTAGCTGGTGGAACAGCCAGTGTCTGATAGAATCAAAAAGTTGGGGATCTTTTTTCAGTTTTCCTGGAAAGAATTTTGAAGGCAAATACACTTGAAAATCACATTTCTCTCTTCTTTGAGCTTGATTTTACGTGTATCAGGTCTACAGTGGTAATGGCTCCTTTGCAAGAGCCAGCCTTGCAAATAAATTGGAAAGGATTATGTGTTTCAAAATTATGTGAGGCAAAATACTGTTTATCGGATTTTAAAAAGCCATTGTTTGATTACAAATGTGAATATTCCTCTAACTTGCTTAAAGTTTCCCAGCACCTGGAACTCCAGTTTGAACCTCCAGAACATTCTAGCCGAAGAAGTAATTGCAGAAGAACACAGGGCATGCTATGTCTAAGTGATCAATTTAACCCACCTCTATTGATTTGCCTTGATAAATAAAGGTCTTTATATCATCTGAAGCTTTAATTTCAGAGTTTAAACTCTGTCGCTCTAGGAATGTCAGCCCAGTGACCTAGAACACAGTTCTGACTCTCAAGGTTGACACAGAAGATTTAAGATTCAGATTCTGAGCCACATCTTAATAGAGCATGCTGTAATATGAAAAGCAAGCCTGAAAGTCTGTGCCTTTGTGTAGTTTTATGTTCACCAACAGAAAGAGATTTCTGGGCAAGAAATCCTGATAGATTCTTAACATATTTCTTAACAGGGTACAACACAACTTAGGTCACCAACGCAAGATATTAAAGTGCAGTAAGAGAAAATACACTCCTTTCTGTCATGTACGTCTCCAGGGTGAAAATGAAAGGTTATAAATGAATGGCAGGAGGAAAGCTGTGCTTTAAGTTTGAATGCTAAATTTTAACATTTCAAGATTGAGTAACTGTTTTTCTCTTTTTCTTAATTTTGTAAAACTTCCATCAGGGGATTAATTTAAGTAATGGATAAACTTGTTAAAAAAATTGTCTTTATCTGAACAACCCTTTTCACTTAATTTTCCAGCATTTCCAGGTAAGTTGGTTTAGATCTGAGCAAGATTGAGCGAATGTTTTTAGTGATAAGTCCCTGCAGGACTTAAAAATGAATGTTTTTAGTTTGGTCTTTTTAACTCACTGACCTTTGGGGGGAATTATGGAATGTTTGGCTCTGACCTATGTTTTTTATCCAGTGAAATCTGGTAAGCTAAATAACTATTGGAGACTGTAAGTGCCTTCACTCTAAACAGGCAGCCTCAGCACTGATACATATTCTGTCCCACATGAAGGGAGACAATTTTCCAATTTTGTGTTTACTAGTCTCTCAAACCATTTCTATGGGATTGAAATTATTAAGGAAACTCTGACAATATAATTATGTCATACTTGCAGTCAAGTTTCATGCTGGAAGGAACATTTTTTCACTAGACACAACACAAACAGATTTTAGGATCAAATGTATGGGGTTTGCTATGCTATAGTTATTTTATTTTCACAGACACACACAATACTCCGGCACATGCTCTGCAACTTCTTTTATTTTCCTGTTCTGATTAATGCTCATATATTTATTACACAGGAAATTAATAAAGAGTGGATTTGAAGGAAGTCTACAAGTCCATAAATAGTGTAGAGAAAGTGAACAAGGAACAATCTTTCACTCTTCAGCACAAGACAAGCTAATAAAGAATAAATGGAAATACGTTCTTCTCCTCCAGCACCCATACTTCATAAGTGAACGTCACTGCCACAGAACTTTATGGAAGATGAATATTGGCATAGTTCTAAAAAAAAGGTAGGACAACTTCATGAGTATTATGTCTACCAGTGGCTATTCAAAACAACAGCATGGCTGCCATGTTTCTCTGCTTGTCAGAAATCGTTAGCACAGAGCAAGAGCCAATCCACACCCGTCTCGCCCCTCTAAGCCTTCTCCTAAGCATCGACTATTCACCACATCCATGAACAAGATACCAGGCTTTTAGAGGTTTTAGAGATGCCTGTGTAAAAGTTGCTACTTTTCGTTTTACAAAGTAGGCATTAAGATAAATGTTAAAAATGGAAATGTCAGAATTGATTTTCATATCTCACAATAACTGGTTTGCAGGAACTGGAAACTAATTTAATAAAATTTAAAAAAACATTTTTACTGCCAGGAAATCACCTGTCCAAGAACTGCTTTAGGGAGACAATTCTCATGTCCAACTACTTTTATATTAAAAACAAATGTTCTGTGGTATTGAAAGCATTTCATTACGCAGCTCATACACCTTATCTAGAGGTAATTTCTAACAGATTCCCACTTGCTCTGCAAACATAAGTTTCCAGCCACTCACTTGCTTCAGAGAGTAAATTTACAGAGGAATTTCATTTGTTAACTAAAATCAGTTCAAGCAAAATTCATTTTCCTATCACTTTACACCCCAGCAAACTGATAGAGACTGTGATGAAGTTTAATGCAGATTGTTTAAAAGGTGTTGCAACTTTCTCACATTTATGTATAATGTGTCAATATGTCTTTTCTTAATGAAAAAATACAGTTTAAATCCAAAGCTTTTAAGCTATTTCTTTCCTCAATAAGGTAGCACAAGAAAAAAATCTAAGAGCTGGCATAATGTGGCATTTAGCACCCATCTAGCCAAGTGCATATTATTTCCAAAAATACATGTGTATAATCTAGGATTAATAACTGTAAAATGATGAAGAACCAATTACGGCTGCAGTTCCGCTATGATTTGAAAGGCCAGTACAAAGCTCCAGAAGTACTGTGTGAAACTGAGTATCCCAATATGTTTCCTGCATTTCTTCAGCACAGAGGGCTTTGGCCAAGGAACCTGAAAGGAAAACAAACCTGGCCTAAGCTCTTTTCACACAAAAGTAGTAGTTGAGAGATACAGAACTGCACCAGCACAAACTACTGCTTTTCAGAAGGTACTTTAACACCTTGAAAGGCATCCCTCGCTCGATGCAGTATCTTTTTTCTACACAAGGAAATAATTTCCTATCTATTGTTAGCTCAAAAATGAGAGACATTTGGCTTAACCAGCTCATGAGGTCAAAACATATTTGGTTTAGAACAACCTCAGAAACTGTGAGTTACTCTCAAGCAGAAAGCATTCTGTTTTCCTGCTTCAAATATTAACAGAGAAGTTTCTATCAACAACCATCTGGTAATATTTTATGTCTGCACTTACTTTGTTCAAATAGTACATGTGCTTTGTAATTTCACAGTCAAAAAAGGCAAAAATATAGGCCATTTTTTTAAAGGGAGATCTGACCTATCAACAGAAATCTATATTGCAGAGTGTATCTGGAAGTGCCCAGTACCCAGTCATTCTCATTACAGATTACATGTTTTTAGAAGATATTTGAAAATCAAGGCTGATGCCTCAAGTACATAAACACGGATTAAGGAGTACGGATTCAGCCCCTAGTGGGATGTTATCTTTGCAGTCAGAAAACTGAAAACATTTTTTTTTGTTTCTTTTTTTTCCCCACAACCAAACTTTTATTCTGACTGAAACTCGCAGAGAATTACCTCAGGGTTCATCTTGCAGTCGACACATTCACAGCTGTGACACATTCAGACTATAGTTAACATTTAGTTGATGCTAAAAGGGGTCTAAACCAAAATGTTTGGCTCTAGAAGTGAACTCTGTTTTAAAGCAACTCCTTGGATTAGATTCATGCAGACAGGCAATCCTGGCAGCACATCTACATCATGAAATGGAGTGCAACACAGAGATCCTTAAACTAGCAGACATCCAAGACACAAGTTTATGAAGAAAGGGACAGCACAGCACAACATAGAAGTAGCTCAAGAAGCAGAGTTCCTTGTGTTATGAAGCTTGTCATGGTGCCAGGAACAACAGTCACCACACAACAACACTCAGCACTTTTCCATCCGAGCTGACAAGAGCCAAGTTTGTACCCACAAATGTAAACATGCTTGAAGCCAAACAGAAAATTGCAGTTCAGGTGTCTCCTGACAGTGCTATATGCCCAGATTTCTAAACCATTCTATTTCTACTGTCTGGTGTTTATAAAGCCTTCCTTCCACCCCCTAAAAAGTTGTGCAGAACTGTAGCACAAACCAACAGTATAGAGGTCCCCTTACAACATTTAACTGACTGGGAACAGCTACCTCATCAACAAAGTCTGAATATGTCAGCATGCTCCAAACGCGTTTAGGATGTGATATTTATGCCTCACCAAAAGAAGTGTGGAACTGTGACACTGTTTAGGAAGCAAAGGATACTGCCTGCACAGAACCCAGAAAAATGAATGATGGACTAAAAGAGATGCTGCTCACAAGGAGGAAATAGAAAGTTCAGGTCTCTAGGCCATGGACCAGAGGCTGCATGAAAAAAAAAAAAAAAAAAAAAAAAAGGTTTA
>NDXB01009371.1:41985-61778 GCA_002631895.1 Agapornis roseicollis
AAAAAAAAAAAAAAAAAGACACGCTTTAGAAGGTTAACTCCAAGAAGGGTAACCCTGTTTGAGGGTTCCCACATAGAATCATGGAATGGTTTGGGTTGGAAAGGACCTTAAGATCATCTAGTTCCAACCCCCCTGCCATGGGCAGGGGAACATTTCACGAGACCATCAAGAAGGTGCCCAACTCTGATTCATTAGTCAGAGAATGAGACGAACACCACTTCTTGGGTTATCACTTTTTTGCAAATCCCCCTTTTTATTAGTGGCTCCTACTGGTGTCACTCTGGTGTCTAGCTCTTTCCATGTACAGTAAGAGAGCTCTGCATGTTTAATTCACAGCCAGAGATTTGAGGGCTTAAGAGCATAAATCCTCCACACAGTGAAGATCCCACACTGACCCCAGAACTATCTCCAAAGAGACTGGCATGCCTCAGAGGGCAGCGAAGCACACTCCAATATTTTCCCAGATCCCAGAAAGAGCAGTCACAACAGGTCCAGGTTCTCTACTGCTGGTCTAAGCTACATCATGTACTTCAGCACTTGACACTACTCCAAGATGGCCAACCCAACTGGTCATGTTTCGAATGAAGTTGTTTGGTTTCCCCTTTCTCCTTGCCAGCAGCTTAACAAAAGACAGCTAACTATGTAGAGGCAGTAAGGAAAAGAAGCTGGACAGCAAAAACAAGGTTGTGGAGCAAAGAAAAAGAGAGGAATAACTAAAACAGGCTTTGTCATTAAATAAAATTGGGTTTTTAACAATATTATAAGATCACTGGAAGCCTTTGCATTGGCCACAGACAACCTTCAAACAGACTGTGCCCAAACAGCCTTCCTTGATGTCAAGCTCTCAGCGCTTCTTAACATTCATATCTGTAGTTAATTTCTGTATCAATGTATCTAAAAAAGAAAAACAACGTGGCAAAGCCTCCACCAGCTCTATGTCAATTTTAATGAAATTAAGTTTGGCACAGCTATCATGTAAAAATATAAACAAATTATGTATAAAGAGCACAACTAAAGGTTGATTGAAATGTTAAAGATCAGGAGTGGTAATATATAATTAGTCATGATTGAATCACTTAAGACTAACTGTTGGTGCACAGAATCTCAGAGGAATAGGCTGTAATTTTATAGTTTATTGATATTTATCTCACTAAATAGCTCCCTGAATTTCAGCTTTGACTGAGAGGTTTTACAGTAGTTACTGTTTCTGGAATAACATAGCTCATTTCAAGCATTGTGTTTGGTTGAAAACCTCAAAATAACTCTTCCCCTTTCAGGAAATGAAACTGAGAGTTCAGATTAAAATGTACCTTCTGGAGTTCTGGAAATATATCCAGTATCCAATTATGTAAAAATGACCATTAATTATGGGGTGGGAAAAAAGTTATATATAAGCTTTCAGCATTTGTAATGTTATAGAACTTCCCTTAGTGAAACCTCACTATGTAGTGGTTTTCCTTAGTTTAAGATATTTGATTTCCTGGTCTTCATGTGTTACTGCATAAGCTGAGCAAATTTAAAAAAAAAAAAATAAAAACCAAAAAAGTGAAGCAGCAGAGCTCTCTTGGATTCTTGCTTGGTTTCATAAATGTAGCTCTAATATTCTATCTTTATTTCCTAAGCACAGTTTATGAGAAAACTTGGGAAACATTTGTAGTCAATGAAAAGGAAAAAGCAACATCTGAACAAACAAATTAAAATGGGAATGAAAGCAGTGATTTTACATAGTAACTCATTATTTAGAGTACTGCAATTTTTTTAATTCCCAATGTAAAACACTTGAGCAGTTCTTAGTGCTGGTCTATGTCTGTAGCTACATCCTCTAAATGATCCTGTCTGCAGTTACATCTATAATTTCATAAGGTAAGTAACCTCATTTCATAGTAAAGTTGCATGTTTAAGAAATTGTATAATGTTGGCCCAAAGGCCAACAGTAAAAAGCAATGGTTGTTTACTCATGTCCCAGTGATATGCCATTTTGTTATATTATTTTAAAAACATAAACATAAAAACACAGATCCATACACCAGGACACTGGATGGTGATCAGAATGTACTTTTTTTTGTTGCTGACATTCCCGGAGTCTTTGAAACATGCAGCTATTCGTCAGATGTTGGGACTGGATTTTGATGTTCACTATTGTTCACTGTTTATAAAAATGTCTTTCCAATACATTGTCCATTCTTATTTTTTATTTGCTTCAGACTGCTAAGCCAATAAAAACTAAAAATAAAAGTACATAAATAGTTAAGAAAGATAAAAGTTTTTCTTCACTACACATGGCATCTAACAAAATGAATTGCAGCACTGCATATTATTAGTTGTGCAGGTAATGAATGATGCATTCCCCCTGACAAACTCTTCATGGATAATAGAAATTACATGCTTGTTGCAGACATTCTAATTATGTGCAGTTATGGAAAAAAAACCCTAAAATCTCTTCCTGAGATGCAGAGTAGCTTGTATTGAACAGTGCCTTTGGCAAGGAGTTTGTGAATTTCACTATAGTTTTCTTAGTAGCAAATTAGAAATATGTCATCCAGAGGGACCCTGACACGCTTGAGAGGTGGCCAATGCCAAATTCATCAAGTCCAAAAAAGCAAAGTGCAAGGTCCTACACCTGAGTAGGAGCAATCCAGGCACACCTACAGGTTGGGCAAAGAGGAGATTCAGAGCAGCCCTGCAGAGAGGGACTTGGGGGGGGTTCGCCGATGAGAAAAACAACACAAGCTGGCTTTAGTGTGCGCTCACAGCCCAGAAAGCCAACCGTATCCTGGGCTGCATCAAAAGGAGCGTGACCAACAGGTTGAAGAAGGTGATCCTGCCCTTCTACTCTGCTCTCCTGAGACCTCACTTGGAGTATTGTGTGCAGTTCTGGTGTCCTCAACATAGAAAGGACATGGAGCTGTTGGAACAAGTCCAGAGGAGGGCCACGAAGATGATCAGGAGACTGAACCACCTCCCATACGAAGACAGACTGAGAAAGTTGGAGCTGTTCAGCCTGGGGAAGAGAAGGCTGCGTGGAGACCTCATAGCAGCCTTCCAGTATCTGAGAGGGGGCCTATAGGGATGCTGGGGAGGGACTCTTCATTAGGGACTGTAGTGAGAGGACAAGGGGTAACGGGTTCAAACTTAAACAGGGAAGATTTAGATTGGATATGAGGAAGAAATTCTTTCCTATGAGGGTGGTGAGGCACTGGAATGGGCTGCCCAGGGAAGTTGTGAACACTCCATCTCTGGCAGTATTCAAGGCCAGGTTGGACAAAGCCTTGGGTGACATGGTTTAGTGTGAGGTGTCCCTGCTTATGGTAGGGTGGTGGGAATTAGATGACCTTAAGGTTCTTTCCAGCCCAAACCATTCTGTGATTCTATGATTTTATGAATATATTTGAAAACTATTAAATTTGAAATACAGCCATTGAAATTGATGAATTAAATTGATAGTGGAGTTTCTCCACATCTATTCCTCAATGAAAGAAAGGAAATTATTTCTTTGATTCACGTAAAGTGAATTCAGATTCTCATATAACAAGAGCATCTAGAGATGACAGACAAGACCAGGTCTGTGCCAGGTGCTGCAGAAACATGTGTAACTACAGTTTCTTCTCAACAGCTCAATGTAAAACAAATTTATATATATTATTTCATTTACTAATAATATTAAAGGAACATCCGGGGCATAACAGGACAGGTCTCTGTCAAGCCAACATTTCTAAATAAGCCCTAACAAATAAAGGCACATGGTTACAGGTTGTGACCCAGCTCCTGCCTGGCCTCAGCACTGCAGAGGGCATTGTACTGCCAATTCCTCCAGGCCACCTGCTGCCTGCAAAAATCTGAGTTTCCAGACTTCTACCCTGTTGCACCAGATTTATTTAGCTGACAAAAGATGTGTGTTTCTAATTGGTTTGGCCTAGATTCGGACGTTGCATGGCACTGGCAAAAAAATCAGTTATAATCTTCAGAAAAATCTTTTTCAAGCTGCAAAATAAGTTCAGAAAACAGATAAAAGGCCTAGGAACGCTTTTGCCTTTTAAAAAGAAAGAGCTCTGCTGTACATCTCAAAAAAGCACAGCTTAATGAGGAGGAAAAAATGCCATAGACTTTTAGTTCAATGGGATACCCTCTGTGAGTATACCTATTAGTAGCTGTAGCTAGAAAGGTTTGAAAACAAAAGCAGAAGCACCATTAGAGGATGAAAAAATAACCTTAATCGTCATCTACCCTGAACTGGAAGATTCGAATCTTCCTCACATGAAAAAACAGGGAAAGACTCACAGCCACATGAATTCATCAAGGAATGTTTCTTATTGGTTTTTTGTGTCAAGGCAGCAGCTTGGAGCCCTGAGTCCACAACTGAGCCCTGGGTCCTCAACCCTGTCACAGCAGGCAATGTGAATTCAGCCCCTGCCTGCTTATTTTGCAGCATCCCCAAGCTCTGTCACTTCTGTGCAACCCTCTCTCCATGACAGAGAATAGTTCCCCAGCTTCTTTCTAACAAAAGATGTTTTGACACTTTGCACAAGACCCAGCACATGAAATCCACACAATGGGCACTAGAAGTCCAGCCAGGTAAGGAGGGGCAGTAGTCAGAGCAGGACAGAAGAGGTGACAGTGCCACATAGAAATGTATATGTTATTGAAGACCTAACAAGTAATTCTGGGGCCCAGTGGGATACCATACAGACTCAGAAGCTTATGTGCAGAAGAAAAAAGATACTGAGCTAAAACACATTCTCTATCTATATTGCGCTAGTAGCCAGCCTACACTATTTAGGCTGCACCAGGCTTGAGTCACAGGGATTTTTGTCTCTGAATCTGGATCCCCACAACTTCCTATTCTGCAGTGTAAAGTGCAGAGAAAGCTCAGAACCATCTCCATTGCCAACACCAGCTCACCCTCTGTTTCATGAGGTCCCCTCTAAAAAGTGAAGATCAACTGTAGGAATCCAGGTCTAGCTAAAGGAACATGAAGCAAGATCTTGCTTTCGTTCTGTTTTCAACAGAGCTACTACCAGCAGCAGCACTACTGGGGAAGTCAGCAGAGAAAACTAGCCCTTGTGTTCATCCACTCAGTTTAACAAAAAAGAAACATTTATTATCCTTTCTTTGTCTTGTGCATTTGTGAAGTTCATTATTTTATTCTTTCAGTTACTGTAACAACTTCCTTCCCTCCATAAAAACCAATGCTGGCAATGCCTGTAAGGAAGATCAGTCATTTAATCAGACTGATTTCATCTGCAATTCCCATTATCATACTCAGACAAAACAACAATGAATCTCTTCAATATATATTCATTCTTAACTCATCTATTGGAAGAGCGCTAGAGGAAGAGGCAGTCCACAATCCAGTCAACTTCCAAACACAAATTAAACTTAGATACACCAAATTTCTCCTGAGGAAAAGCACAGTAACCATTTTCTAAGATGCTTTTCCTCCCTCCTGTTCTGAATTCCTGCATTGTTTTGATTTTTTTAATTTACAGGACTCAAATATAAGGGGAAGTTTCCATTACATGTCATGATTATAGTGAAAGCACTTTCACAAGGAAAAACATGTTAGAAAATAAAAACAAATAACTTCTCTAGTCCTTACTTCAGTTGCCTTAATGGCATGTTCAAAATCTATAGCTAGAACCACCTTTTGTTCATTGGCTGTATCTCCCCTGAGCCAAATACAAATGCTACAAAAGTATTAATATAGCCAATACAATAGAAGTCAATATGCAAAAAAGCTGATTAGGATACCTATTTTTCATGTCTCTGTCCATTGGTATGTAAGTGAAAATCGTCCACGGTTATCAAGACAAAGAAATCATATACACGAAGGATTTATAAGCAGTATCATTTCTAGCAAATAATTTGGTCCAGTTTTGGTTTTTAGGCATCTGAGCTGCCCAGATTCACCTTGAATACAGTAACCTACTTACACTGCACTCGTTTGGTCAGATATCCTGCCTTCCAGCCCTCTGGGTTTATATGTAACATAAGATAACTACCCTTATCAGACAGGTACCAATGAGAACAAATATTAACTTAATTTTCTTTAAAACTGGAAGAGAATAAATCAAAACAGATTTGCAGCATGACCTGCAAACTAAGGTTTCAGAGATGAATGGGGAGTACAAAACTGATAACAAATGAGATGCATTTACAAACCTCTTAAAAGACCATTAGAGCTAGATAAGCTAGGGGATACAGTTTTGTTTTGTACAATTCTGAGGCAAGATGAGACACTCCACATAAAAAAGCTGTAGCAAGTCCCCATGATTTGCCACATATTTATGGACTACTGCGAAGGTAGGTGATAAAAGGGATTAATTCACGATTTACATATTCTACTAATAAAGTGGCAAGGTCTTATGAAACAAACACAACAGCTGCAAATTATGTAATTACGTATCTGTATGCAAATTTTCAGACATCTCATAAATGTTGGAATACTATTTGCAATGCTAATTAAGTGCCTTTTATTGCCTCTGCATAATTCCTACATGTGATCCTGTGCCAGATGTCATTCTAGCTTGCAAAACTTTCATTGTCAGGTTAGCTGAGGTAGCACACATTAGCATTGCTCATAAAGATCCTATTTTTAATTAAATTACCTTCAGTGTCTTAATAATTTCTCCTTGTCTTCCTGTCCAAACCAGTTGGCTGATTTCTTTTTCCAAATTGCACAACTGAGTCACAACTGCCAAAAGCATGGAAGACTTTCTGCCCCACCTCAGCAATATTAAATACAGCAAAAACAAAGCAAGAAGAAAGCAAGAAAGCAAGAAAGCAAGAAAGCAAGAAAGCAAGAAAGCAAGAAAGCAAGAAAGCAAGAAAGCAAGAAAGAAAGAAAGAAAGAAAGAAAGAAAGAAAGAAAGAAAGAAAAGAAAGGAAAGAAGACAGGAAAAGTAACATCTCCAGAAAAAAACATCAGTTTCTCATGGAAGTTTAACAGGGAGCAGCACAGCATCAAAAGAATGACAACAGATACTGATTTCGACAAATTTGAAAGAGTCTCAGAGCAGAAAGAAGATATATGGAGATTGCAATCAACTAGTTGCATCAGTGAATCTCTCCTTTGGATTGTAACTGTTATGTTCTGTGTGCAAGTTATAAGCCAGGACCATATTTCCTCCTTAAGCCATTCTTATGAAGTTTGAACAATGTCTTTCACATATATTTCTTGATCTTAGGCCAAATGACTGAGCAGGGAGGCCAAAGGAAAAACAATGATGCAAAGAAACAAACAAGAAAATTAACTATCTTCCTCTGAAAAAGCAGCTGTCAATTTGTTAATTGTAGTAGGACAGGATCCAATAAAGTATAAACAGAGCAACAAAACAAGTACCTGATTTCTAAGAATGCCTCATTAAGACAAGCTTAGTAGAAACTTTATGATGTCCTTGATCTAGGCCACTGTCTTACAATGCTTAAAGCCATGAAACAGCAGACCTTTCCTAGGCAGTTACAGGAGTGCACTTATTTTAATGGCTTGGCTCGCCAATCTTTTCTGACTGAACAAATTTCTTTTCAGCTGCAGCAGGATACTCTTTTGCCTGTTTTCCCATCCTGACTTGGCTTCTCAACAGACTCATCACAGACTGCAGCATAGAATAATGTACTCTACAGAAAGAATTTTCCCCACAGTTCAGTGTGAACTGTGAAATCAGACTTCTCTATAAAATAAATATTATTATTATTATAGGCTTGCCATGAAGCTGAATCTTTCAAAATACCTGGTTATATATGGAGTTTACTACACCATTTGCTGATAGAAGCACTTTTTGACAAAATATATAAAATTGTACCAAACTAGACACAGTACCTCATCTGACATAGCTGAGAATAAACCTGGGACTGTGGATTAAGCTCTAGCCTTTTTTTCCATCTTCCACTTTATGGCATTTTCTATCAAAATGACTACTTGTGAGATTTAGGACTATCAGTGTCAAATCATAAAGTCTGCTCAAGTCTAATCCAACTGTAAATTATAACATAGAATCATAGAATAGTTAGGGTTGGAAAGGACCTTAAGATCATCTAGTTCCAACCCCCCTGCAATAAGCAGGGACACCTCACACTAAACCATGCCACCCAAGGCTTCATCCAATCTGGCCTTGAACACTGCCAGCAATGGAGCACTCACAACCTCCCTGGGCAACCAATTCCAGTATCTCACCACCCAGGAAAGAAATTCTTCCTTACATCCAATCTAAACCTCTCCTGTTTAAGTTTGAACATCATCCAGTTCTACTTCCTTCACCTGGAAGGTGGCTAAAGAACTGTGTAACCCAAGTGGAAGAGAGGTGCAGTCAACAGAAACTTTTTGAAGGAGCTGGTAAATAAAAAAATCTTCAATAAATACTGCCAGATCAAAAGTTGCCATAAATTAGGGCTGGCCATCCTGATCTAACAAGTTATCCTTTCAGAACATTGAGGAAATCTGCCTTGCTTTCATTTGACTGAGCACTGATTTTATAGACAACACTTATCTGACAATTCTTCTTCATTGCCAACTGGCTAGGAGCTTGGTATCTGAACAAGAAACAGAAGCAACACTCTAGAATTTATACCATATGTGTGTCAGTTGTCTACAGGATTGGTCCTTTAGAAGAATTCAAGTCTGCCTATGGCTTGGATTTGGGAACACTATCCTCATTCCATGGATTTAATGTGAGGATTAAAATACTCAAAAAGATTCATGTGGCCATCACTGCTTCCTGTGCTTTTATTTCTTCTTATTTTCCTTACAGTCAGGTTTTATTTTGACAGATTCTCAAAATCTCAGATTTGTACTGCAACAGAGTACAGCAATAATTGTTCAAGAACAGACTATTCACTAATTCACTTCTTGGTAAATTACAATTAACCAAGAGTCAACCACAGCCTTAACCTCCTCTAGATTCCTGAGAAAATATGTTCCTGAGAGGACAAGTAAAAATTATTCATATTCTGAGGAACAATGTAGAAGAGGAAGTCAGAAATGGTCACTGAAATATCACTTCTAGATCTACTGCTAGACTGACAAATCACAGATTTACCATTTTAGTGTGGATGTTTCCAACTGAAAATTCAGTGTCTTTATGGATTCATTAAGATATCCGTCTACTCATTTATATTAAGATGGTCAGGCCAACCAAAATTGTCCTCCTTTACTCTTTTTCAGTAACTATGCACACTATGATTGTTTTCAAGCATATGGCAATACATGGCAGTATATACAAATGATGTATCAAAGTAAATCTTTAGTAATAATAAGCTATTGCAATTACAACATCAACCTAAGTTTACAAAGCATTATTTAAATGACAGCTACAAGTCTTCTGCATTCCAGAAAATCAAGTTACATATTTGAGAGTGACTAAAGTCCAAAATTTGGACTTTATCTACTTGTACATAATCAAGTCTTAAGCTATCAGTCTGAATGTAAATCACTGCCTGATTTTGATTAACCTGCTTTCAGTCCCATAAACTTTACTATTTTTTGCCAAAAGCTCTGTAATACAATGTGATGCAGATATCATTAATATACTAGTTTTCACTGTCATCCATGTGTTTGTTATCTAAGGAAAGGCTTCTCATCACTGGTCTTTTGATCATGCCAGCAATGTCATATGGATTTTTGCATATGCACTGACTCTTTCCTCTTTATTTCCTTCTGTTAAGTGAGGCCAAAGCCCAGACTAAGTAAATCAACAATATTCCTTACACAGTAAATTCATTTGCCTTACAAAGTAATTTTGTTTCCAACAAAAGCAACTCCTGTTGGCCAGGCACATTTGCAGTGAGTCTAAATGACTTGGGCACATATTCCTTCAGCTGTGTGAATAAATATTTTTGGGAGTTCTGGTTGATCTCATAAAACAAAACACTTTGAAACATTTGTTAAAATTAAAAAGGAGGTATTGGATTATGCTCTCTTCTGCTTTAACAAAAACATTTAGATTATTCCAAATGAAGCTGAATTCTGGAAACAAAGTATGTATGCCTCATTTTGACAAAACTGAACTGAAATACATGGGACAAGGGGGAACTATTTTAAACTGAAAAAGTGTAGACTTAGATTAGCCATTACAGAGAAATTCTTTACTATGAGGGTGTTGAGACACTGACACGTTTTTCCCAGAGAAGCTGTGGCTGCCCCATCCCTGGCAGCGTTCAAGGCCAGGTTGGATAGGGCTTTGAGAAACCTGGTCTAGTGGAAGGTGTCCCTGCCTGTGGCAGGGGTGTTGGAACTGGATGAGCTTTAAGGTGCCTTCCAACCCAAACCATTCTATGATTCTGTTATTCTAGATAGGTTTTCCCTATTCTTTTATTGGCAAACAAATTAACAAATCAAGAGACTGAAGTCAGTCTGGGCAGTTTTCATAAAGAAAAGCTTGTTTCCTGAAGAAAATTCTCTTGGATTCCAATAACTTCAAACTTACAAATTAGTGGGGATTGAGCAGTTCATTTCTTTTATCAACTCTGAAAATGTCACCTGAAGTTGTCATAGGTGTGTTAAAAGATAACAAGTATCACCAAAGCAATCTTGAATGGTAGGGATTTTCAGAGGAGTAAGATCTAAAGAATAAATTAATTTTGGCTATTGCTCAGCTGCTTCTCAGCAAGCAGGCTCCAGCACTCTATGCTCTTTGTGTTCTATTTCTTTCTTTTTAGCAAGAAAAAAATCCCATTTAGTGGTTGTGCTAAAATATATCCAAGAAAATTTATGCATTACTAATAGGTAAGCTTTGTACAATCAGATGATAAGGCTAAGGGTTGTTCAAATTGCTACGATTAGCAAAAGCCCACAAATAATACTTTGAGACTAGCCTTTTCTGCAGCATGGGGTTTGCACTTTTATTACAAAGAGAAAAATGCATTTTTTTAATACTTCAAGAAAGCCTTATATGTCCAGTAATTTGCCCATCCATAATAGTTTAGAAGCAGCACTCCAGACATTAGGAAACTAGAATGGGAAACTAGAACATATAGAAACCTGGTAGCCAGGCCTACCACAAGACATGAACTGATCTTGTTTTTTTTCTATGAATGTACAGGAGACACAAATATGGATGAGGCTTGAGAGCAGCTGAAAGGACTAACCTGAATCATGAGTATAAAACTCTGAGAAGAAAGGTCCTGTTGTAACATAGTGGTTTATTGCTTTCCTGAAGGAAATTCTAAGTGGAAGCAGCAGAGCTCTATTTGATTAGCATAGAGTATCTGCATTCCAATACAGATTTCTGTAGTACAATACTCAGAAATTCAGACAGCCTTGCCCCAAAGCTTTACACAATAAACCACTTGAACAACTGCAGTAGGCTGGAAATGGCATCAGGTTTGTAACAAAATACTGCACACAGTATAAAGGCTGAGGATACATTTTTAATTTTCCAGCAAAGTCTGTAAAATTGTGAATCGAAAAAGGTAAGTTTAAGAGGAACTGGGATATGAACCAAGCCTCCTGCAATTTATCAGACAGAGGTACCACTTGGCCATTTTTGTCTCTCACAAAAAGCAGACAAGATAAGGAACATGGATGTTTTAATATGGAAGTCACATAAGGCTAAGGAGAGCCCTGGGGTTCTTTTCGACATTAAGACTCGAAGAAGAAGTCACAGTGTGTAACTAAAAGTGAAAGGTAGTCCCCAGCTGTTTTTTAAAAGCTTCCAAAAATAAACCTTGGACTCAGCCAGTATTAATAAGGTCAGAATTTCCATGCCAAGAAGTGATACCAAGGGGACTGAACAACAGAGATGTAGTTCTAATGTACTAATAATGACTTACCTCCTTAGATTTTTATAAAATGTCAGGCATTCAGTTTTTCAGACTTTGTGCCCACATATTCACAGGAGTCCTCTGCTGCGAGCAGGACAACTTGTATAGCAGTACCATGAGTAATAGTAGCGCAAATGAATTTTAATTCAATTCTAATACAATTTTAATGTATGCAATTTTATTGCATTGTTTCATAAACCTGGTGCATAGCCCGGGCTTTCTATAAGTCTGACAGACATCACAGTTTCATACTTCATGTCTCCTTTTCTCATCCCATACCCTGGTGTAGCAAGTCTTGATGTCTGTCAGTAGTTTCCTGAATACATCATGGTAATTTTAAGTTGCTTTTGTTCAAATAAAAGAACTAAGATGAAAGACATATACAAAAATCATTTATCTTCAAGCTGAAAATACTGTTCAAATAATTCCGTAACTAATCTTATGCTTCATTCACTCTGGAAACCAATTTTCTTCAGTTTATTACATAAGTGTGTGATACAGGAACAGGCTTTCCATTTACACTTCTAAAGCCTTCTAAGGAGATCTGAGCCACTGTTCTTACAGCACAAGGTCAGACAGTTTAGGTGTCAAAGTCTTTTGGTCTGTTAATTTGTTATTATGTTGAAGTCAAATCCATTATGGAATACAGGCAGAGATAGAATCATAGAATAGTTAGGGTTGGAAAGGACCTTAAGATCATCTAGTTCCAACACCCCTGACATAAGCAGGGACACCTCACACTAAACAATGACGCCCAAGGCTTCATCCAACCTGGCCTTGAACACTGACAGGGATGGAGCACTCACAACCTCCCTGGCCAACCTATTCCAGTGCCTCACCACCCTCACAGGAAAGAATTTCTTCCTCATAGCCAATCTAAACCTCTCCTGTTTAAGTTTGAACCCATTATCCCTTGTCCTGTCACTACAGTCCCTAATGAGGAGTCCCTCCCCAGCATCCCTATAGGCCCCCTTCAGATACTGGAAGGCTGCTATGAGGTCTCCACGCAGCCTTCTCTTCCCCAGGCTGAACAGCTCCAACTTTCTCAGCCTGTCTTCATATGGGAGATGCTCCAGTCCCCTGATCATCTTCGTGGTCCTCCTCTGGACTTGTTCCAACAGCTCCATGTCCTTTTTATGCTGAGGACACCAGAACTGCACACAATTCTCCAAGTGAGGTCTCACGAGAGCAGAGTAGAGGGGCAGGATCACCTTCTTCAACCTGCTGGTCACGCTCCTTTTGATGCAGCCCAGGATACGGTTGGCTTTCTGGGCTGCAAGTGCACAGTGCTGGCTCATGGTCATTTTCTCATCGAACATCACCCCCAAGTCCCTCTCTGGAGGGCTGCTCTGAATCTCCTGTTTGCCCAACCTGTAGCTGTGCCTGGGATTGCTCCGACCCAGGTGTAGGATCTTGATACTTCTCCTGNGAACTGCACACAATTCTCCAAGTGAGGTCTCACGAGAGCAGAGTAGAGGGGCAGGATCACCTTCTTCAACCTGCTGGTCACGCTCCTTTTGATGCAGCCCAGGATACGGTTGGCTTTCTGGGCTGCAAGTGCACAGTGCTGGCTCATGGTCATTTTCTCATCGAACATCACCCCCAAGTCCCTCTCTGGAGGGCTGCTCTGAATCTCCTGTTTGCCCAACCTGTAGCTGTGCCTGGGATTGCTCCGACCCAGGTGTAGGATCTTGATACTTCTCCTGTTGTGCTTTTCAGCTTTCTCTTTGCTTGTTTCACTCTTGAGAGGAAAAGCCACTTCTGAACCAGATCTCTGCATGAATAAAAATCCTGCTCAGTCAAACTAAGATTTGGGCTTTTTCAAATGCAGCCACACCTATTTCTATTGAGTGCATTAACACGGATGTGTTTTTACAGTAAGAGAAAAAGAACCTCAGAATACAAACAGGTTGATTACGTCCCTCTCTGCAGTAGAAGCAACTTTAATCTTGTTACACATGAGAACTGATCAGAGTGAAAGAGAACTTGCTGGTAGACCTGAACCTCTTCATACACATGTGTGACACTGCACACTCACCTGCAAACAGTCATCACCTTGTTCATGTACTAAAAATCACCTTCTGCTTCTCATTCTC
The DNA here is from genome assembly GCA_002631895.1 of Agapornis roseicollis. Lineage (NCBI taxonomy): Eukaryota > Metazoa > Chordata > Aves > Psittaciformes > Psittacidae > Agapornis > Agapornis roseicollis. The sequence goes on from NDXB01009371.1 coordinate 55,836, forward strand.
AAACATAACAGGAACCACTAATAAAAGAGTTAGTTAGTAGGTTCCCAAAGGTTATGATGGCAAAGTAATATTCTTCCTGCCACTGAACATTACCTTAATAAGATTAATGCTGTCTCTTGCTTCACCTGTACTGTTCCCACCCCTGCACATTGATTCTGCTGGAGAAGACAATTAACCTGGGAAGGTCACTCTGCTAATTTCCATCCCCTTTGAATGAACCCTTTAAGGTTTAGACATGGTAGGAAATGCATGCATTCTTGACAGTCCTTAGAACATTAAATCCCTCCCCAGACACTGTAACTGAACTCTTGCAAATTTCCAAAAGCTGCTCCATGTCTTAATAAAATTAGAGCAATCTTGGTATCCTGGCTTCCTACAGCTGTTCCTTACCACCGCAAGTAACCTGTCTGAAAATTCAGGTCCTTGGTAGGAAGAGAAAATTGACAGATGGTGAATAAATTTAAGGCTAGTTTATTTTTATAACTGGAAAATAATTTTCAGGCATCCTGGTGGTCTACAGATTGTTTCCAGGTCTTTGCTGTTTTAATGAAAGATAAAATATGACTTGGATTCATGACCAGGTGATTAAATTTTAGCCAAATTACTGAGAAAAGTGATTGCCAGCTCTTATGCTAAACTTTAACCTTCTGAGCCACCAAGACATTTATCTTATGCAAAAAAATACTGCAATAATAATAATACCTTCTGGTTTACAACTGATTTACCAGGAAATTAATATTTGAGTTTATGAACACATTAAGCAGATGGTACCTATTGTTGAAATTATCCCATAACAGTGCATGTATTTGAACTTGGTTGCACTGTAATGTATTAAACATGAAAGATAGGTGTGGTTGTTTTTTCTTTTTTTCTGGCAGGCCATTTTAAGTCTATAGCATGCAACCTTGCAGTTAACTGTGCTGACTCCACAGCTACAGTAATTTTAACATGATTGACTTAATCTTTTTCCCTCATAAGGCTTAAAGAAAAGAACAATATTAATGTAAACAGCTTACAGAGTTGCTACAATTCTGGTCTGTTTGTTTCATCAAAATCACGGAGAAACTGAATAACTGTTATGAAAGTTAGAGAATGGAGTAGAAATATTTGACCCCACTGAAGTTAATGCTAAGCTTCCCTTTAGTTTCTGCAAAGCTTCAATCTCCTTCAAATAGCAGTCTTGAAACTATGCAACCATGTAATCAGGTAGCAACTTGCAGGGAAGTGCTGCCATCCTTTTACAATTGAAACATCCCACTCCACAAGAAAACCCACTGAAAGAAAAAAGTTACTCCCTGCAAACTGCCCATAATGAATGAGAGTGGAATAACGACGGCACATGTACTTCAGACTGGCTTTCAGACAGACTTGTTCACGCTTTTCCATTACTTCAGACTCACTATCATTCAGTCACTGAAATTGTGTGTGCAGTTAAGCCAAAATAAAAATTCCCATCAACTTTAGCAGTTTCAAATCAATCCTATAATCCTTAAACTTCATGTATTATTTAAGGACATTGCAGGAGCATATACAGCATTATACGGTCTGTTTGTCTGCAGCCCTAACAGCAGTCCCATTGTTTACTTTGTTCCATTTCCAAATCAACAAATGCAGAAACAGGACCAGGTACTTGCAAGGTAACCTGGCAACCCTGCCATCTCCACAGGTGAACAGTCTAGAGAAAGCACTCTTGTATTAGGAATGTCTACAAGCCATCTTTTTATTTCCATCACATAAAGTCAAGCAAAAGGTGGAAATAATTTTTATGAACAACTTCACACTTCATTTAATGAAATCCTGCAACTGAAAGAAATAGTTAAAGAAACTCTTGCTCAGCATAATGTGATCGTATACACACCTGTAGGTAATCTGATCTTCTTTACACATACCAACTGCAACTTTATCAGAGATTTTTCCAAGCTACATGACTAAAGCTGAGGTTCTAAAGCCAGTTAAAAAGAGGTCAGAAAGGCTTTTAAAAAGAGGCCAGTCCTGATTCTCAAAAGTGGAGATTCTGCCATCCATCCTTCACAGCTTTGCCGCAGAAACATCAAAGCCACTAGATGAAAATGTCTGATTTAGTCAGAACAAGAAATAAGGCCTCTGTGAACCACTGAGTGCTCAGCAGAGTAGAAAATCAGACCAAACAGGTATCTAAATCTAAACACAAGAACTTGATTTCAGGTACAGACCCATGCTGCCTAACCTACCACTTAATCTCATCTAAGGCTTCTCCTCTACAGTAAGGAAAGGGATTCAGATACAGAAGGCAATTCAGATATTACTTGGCCTCTGCCTATACTAACCAGAAAGAGAACTTAATGAGATAGGTAGATGCTCCTAAATCAGGTGTCTCAATTAACTGCCTAAAGTTAAGTTGGATAAATTCAAACTAAGTTTGGAAATCTTGGACATGCTCTCTAAACCAGAGAAATAAATTCACTTAGAGGTGTTGCACTTGGGCAAATGTAGAAAGATCCCCAGCAGACTACTGAAAGCCAATCTTCACTATAATTAGATGCAACAAAAACTAATTTTCACTCTGTTTCAGAAAATGATGCATAAAGCAGAAAAATCAGATTAAGACAGTTATAAATTTGAGGCAATTTATTACAACCTCTCAATATAAAAGTGATGGATAAACCACTGAGAACCACTGACCTGGAAACCTGGAATCCTCAGCTCCAAAGTGGTGACAGGCAGCCTACTGAGGAGGTCAGGCAGCAGAAATGGCCAGAGCCCCAGCAGGTTTCTGATTAAAAAGTTCATCTGCAACAGTGTCAAAAACTGAACCAGCAACAAACAAATGACCACCGGGAAGTTCTTAGGTGTGTTCCTGTTTTTTTATTTACATGACCCAATATTGCTTCTGGCTTACAGAAAATGGCACTCTACTTCAACGAGACAGGATGCATCACAAACCACAAGTAGAAATCCATCAGAGGAGTTTTTAAATCAACCAGGCCTCTCCTCAGGATAATTATCTGCAGACACACTCAGCTGCTAACAGTATTCTAGCTGGGCGCATACAGAATGACTACACTCAATACAGTGGTATCACCAAGTTTCTGGATAGTTTTTGGCAGTTTCTTATCAGTTACTGTCAAATATGTCCTACTGGTGGGCACCTAAAAGAAAATACCTTGTGACCAGCTGCCCATCTGACTCTGAATTGATTCTTCAGTAGCACACAGTGGTCTCTTGTCTGAGCACAAATCTAACAAAGTCCATGTTTAGTTTCTGGTTTATGGTCTTTGCCTCCATATGCTCTCTAGGAGTTGAGGACTTGCAATATTTAGGTCCTCTCCTTGAAAAGCACCCTATTTTTTCCCCAGAGACAGACTGGTTTTCTGCGAGGCTATAGAATACATGTCTGCTATCAACTGCTGCATATCTGCAACTCTCACCTTCCCAGGGTGTCTATGTCTAAATACTTGTCCTCTTTTTTAACTTTTTCAGGTGAGTTGGGGGACAAAGGAACTTACCTATACCAAGACTGCATTAGAGTGTGTCCTTCCTAGCAGTTCAAAAAATACATGCTTAAATATAAACTCCATTTACTCCAAGATTGGGATTCTAGGCACTTCACAGCATGAAAGAATCACTTACATTCTGTTGTCATTAAAGCTTGGCTGTACACATTCTGCTTTCTTGTTTGCCCCCACTGACAAGCAGCTATTATTTGTCTCCTAAAAAGAGAAATACCTATGAAAACGCAGAATGATTGTTGCACTGCAGCACGGAAGAGGACTGAATCATCCTCAGCATATCAGGAAAAGCTTTGTTACTGGCTTCAATAGTGCAGGAATCTTATTTTTTTACTTACTATTTTTATACATGGTAATAAATTGCACAAACCACTGATTAAATGAAGACCCACTAGTACCAGTTGTGAAACTTCCAGTGATTAAACTGTGGCATGATTTTCCCACTTTAAACAATATGAAGCAAAGATTCAATCTTTGCTAGCCTCTGGTGAGCTAAGCCTATACTTGAACAAGAAATGCACCATGAAGTCGCATTCCCTATCAACTCCTGGAGGTAAGGCACTTCAGCAAGGGTAATTTAGCACTGAAATTACATTGTCTTTTCCTGGAAATCTCTGTGATCTTCACCATCTGTTTCATGTGATAAAACAAAGTTGTTGACTTGATGCTGCATCTTCTCTTTCAGAGTAAAGGCCAGTTCCAATTTCCATCAAGCAGCAAAAAAAGAGAAGCAATTATAAATTATAATTCAAACAAGTACATACTCTTCCACATTTTAATGAAGCAAAGGTAGTTGCTGGTTTACAGCTCCAATCAAATTCAACTCACGTTAGCTGGATTTTTCAGTTTCAGAAGAGTAAGACCATAGAAAGCAGGTATAGTAAAAGCTCTAATGAGTTTCCTCACCACACAAAAATTATTCAGAAAGCAGCACAAAGATCACTCAAATGAAAACAAATACTCAATAAAGCAGATAATTGGCTGAAATCTTAGTTAATAAGATGTCCCCAAACTGCCCTGCAAAAATGCCAAAGAAACTAAATATAAATGTTTATCTTTGTTAGCAAAGGAAGAAAAACTTCTATATTGTTAAAGAGGACTTCTGTGCAGTTTTAGGGGAGTCTAAAGTACTTTAAGAATAATTATTTTATATTGCAGTTTCTGGTTTGAAGCTCTATTTCAGCTTTAAATCTGATGGTTTATGATCTAGCGTTCTTGTTATCCTCTTAACCTCTGTCAGCATCAGCTTTTACTGTGCCAAAAGAGGACAATAAAATGGGAGACTCTGATCATTAACATTTTTTAAAAGGTCTAACAATTGTTAGCTGAGGATATCCTCAGCTAAACTCACAAACATGCGTGTTCACACATATATATACACAACTACAGTCTAATATCAATGCAGCACATTTTTCATTATTATCGATCTCCCCCAGATCCTGGTACTAATGATCATGGACACAATCACCCAAACAAGACCTTCAGATTCTCTCTGCAGCCTAAGAAATACTTTTTTAGAAATCAGAGAATCAGAGAAGAGTTCAGATTGGAAAGGACCTTAAGATCATCTAGTTCCAATCCCCAATAACTAGAATAATCAAAGGGTCTTTCTATGGTACGGTTTTAACATTACTCAGCATAGAAATGTCTAGACTACCAGAAATCCTCTGCAAAGGTAATGCACATACTGTGTGGATCCAGCCTTTGAGGATTATTCTCTGTAATATTAAACATTGGGGTTAAGTGTTTTGCTCATCCAAGACAGAAATAGCTGACTATTTAACCCTGTTGTCTTAGAAAGCATAGCAGAGTATCCAGTGGGCTTTTCAAAACAGGTTGTGGGAATTGGTTACAAGGGACAGAATATTTAGTAGGCTTCCCTCATCATGTCCATCCTATGCTTCACCTTTCTGCTAAGTACACCAATACATGTGATCGTTCATGACAATAATTGGCTTTTTAAGTAATATCTGCATTCAACTATGCCAGCTCCATCCAAAAACCCATATACAGGTAATTTATAATAGGTAGTTTCCTAAAAGACAAAGAAGTTATTGTAAGGAATGAAGAAAAAAATACCCACTATCTACTTAGTAACATTTGATTGTGTAAGGTTCTTACTTTCTGCAATTCCTGATACCACATCCTCTCTCCTATTTCAGGGAGGATGCTATTATATAGAACTATTTTTAAATAGCACTGCTAATTAAAAAAAAAAAAAAAAAAATTCTTCTAATGTCAGATTTTTGCAAGTGGGTAGCTAATAATGTAGCAGTTCTTCCTGGGAGTCTGAAAGCAACTGACTCTCCAACAGAGTCAGTTACCCCAGACAGTTTCCCACAGCTTCTTCCCAGGGTGAATTTTGTTTCTTACTAATACTCATAAAGTGTTGCCATGTGTCCTGGGTTCAGCAGTTGCAGTCAGTTTTTCTTGTCTTTAGTAGCTGGTGTTTTGA
>NDXB01009372.1:13730-24806 GCA_002631895.1 Agapornis roseicollis
TTTTTTTTTTTTTTTACAGAGGCTTAATTCCTTACTTTAGGGATTTTGTTATCCACATTCTGAATAATTTGCAATATACCTTACAAGGGAGGATTCAGTGTAGGCACTTGGAGTAAGCAGCCACTATGAATGGTTAAAAAACCACTTCTGATCCAGTTGCCCTTCTGATGTATTTTAGTAAAGGTGGCAACATCACTGCAATTCTTCTTTTGGTGATGCACCTCTCAGGTGCATTATTTTTTTTTTTTTCTGTATTTTTTTTCCTGTTTCTCCATCTGCCAATATTTACTGAAACAGACCTAGCTGATCAAAAATATTTGGGATTCAGCTGCTTGTGAATGTTAGCAGCTTCCCAGCTTTTTGTGGATGCAAAATTGTGTTCTTAGAATAATGCAAAATTGTGTCCCTGTTGATTACGTTTGAAAGCTTTTTGAGAAATCTAATAGCCTTTTTTAGTTTCTATTTTTTTTTTTTTCTTTCTCAGCATGAATTAAAGGCTTAAGTTGTATCTTTGTTCTGAGGATAAGATTTTTTTCAAAGACAACATGCTGTTAGCATGCAAACCTGTCCATGGTACCTTGCCAGGATGCAATAACCCAGGGAAAGGGGTCCTGGCTGCAGGTTTGGTTATCTTAGATTTACTATGGACTCTGACTATCTTTCACTGAGAAGTTTGCTAGTTAAGCTCTGATACGACACAGAGTTAAATGGACCAAAATTACCTTGTAATTGTAAGGATCTGGTTGCCTGGCATCATGACCTGTAGTGTGGACTGTGATCTTCAGTTTCCTAAAGGTTGGGTCTGTCATTTCCTTATTGACAGTTTTGTGATAACAAAATATCTGAAGACTGAAATAGCTCTAATTATTTCATATAGGCACTCTGGTAAATGACTGATTTTTCACTATGTATGAAACATCCACTGCTTCAATTTCATTTGCTGGTTAACAAGCACCCTGCTGAATATTCCTACCCCCTGCAGGCACATTTTGAACAATCTAAGAACAAAGAATATGCTTTTTCTTTTGTGGAAGTGAAGTGGTACAATTTGATAGTTTCTTTTAAAAGAAGTCAGATTTATATATATGTATGTCAGAATTATAAATATATCTGTTTATATAGACATATGGGATGACAGTCTTTTGGGGATTGGACATTAATCAAGGTCATATTTAGACGAAGCCAGTTTGAAACAATACTCAAAGATCCAAGGCTATTCTATCAGGGCTGCCCTTCCTATGCCCCTGCCTCCCTGATGGTTGCATTGAGTGCAACAGAAATGTGACAAAACAACTTAGTTCTGTATGGGTTTGGAAGAATCTAAGATAAGTAAAATTTTTCCTGTTTATAAAATTCCAGAGCTTGATTTACTTGGTTCTATTTATATCCATATAACTAAACAATTATGCAGGATAATGCTGTAACCGATTCAGACATTAAGCTCATTTAAAATGGTGGTTTTTCCTGTATTTTTTTTTAACTTAAATGCTTACCAAAAAGTCTTAGGGGGTTCTTAGTTCTGACTTTAGTGTACGCTGGGATGGCATTATGAAGTTTTATGAATAATGACATCAAACTAATATAAATCAATTCCATTTTCATGTGGAGAGGATAAATGATGTCTTGTTTTCTGGCATTTTACAGAAACATTACACAAGCTTCACCTTAGTGATTTTTAAGACATTAATTCTGTGTAGGATTTGCTATGTTTGTAAAAGTGTGCAGTGAAATGTAGCTTTGGGACCCATTTTCCTTTTTTAAAAAAGTAACTCTCAGGCTGAAAAGTAAGCAGCACAAAGTTGTTGTTGTTTCCTTTTTCAGACATAGAACATTTATACTTAGCTGTACCAAATCCTGAAGCAAGTCACATCTACCTACTAACAAATATACAGATCATAGAATCATAGAATAGTTAGGGTTGGAAAGAAACTTAGCATCATCTAGTTCCAACCCCACTGCCATGGGCAGAGACACCTCACACTAAACCATGTCACCCAAAATATTTTATGTTTGAAGAAATGCATGTAGCCTGTTAGATGTTATTAAATTAATGACAGCCTCTTAAGACACTGTAGATCATAGAATCATAGAATAGTTAGGGTTGGAATGGACCTTAAGATCATCTAGTTCCAACCCCCCTTTTATCAGGGCCTCATTGTTACTTATCTCAAATATTCAACCTCTTTTATCCTTAGCATTTTTAAAGGCTTTTCCAATAAATAAAATGTTTATAGTTCAAGCTGATGTTTACACTGCAAAATTACAAAACATATTTATCTGTTACAGGATAACAACAGGGAGTGATTTATATAGTTGATAAAATAATGAATGACCACATGCTTTATGCAGGGTCAGAGATAATGCTCAGCAGGTATCTCTGCCTTGCAGTCAGTTCCACAAGAGGTTTCCTAGAATTCCTTATTACAATGGAATAAATCACAACCTTAGCTTTCTTGTACTCTGAATGGGTACTGCTGCTTCATTTATCTATACAATTTGCCTTCCATAACCAAAACTTGCTTCTATCAATTGGTGATAATGACCCCATTGGGAAATGATTGTATATTTAGACATGCATGGTTGATGTGTAGCAAAGAGGATAATTTTGTCAGTTTAGGCTGTTTCCGTACTTCTAAAATTAACAACAGACTATCAGTCTTGTCTAACATACATTTACTTCTGCCCTTGCTTCCTAGCAATGCTTTTGGCTCTCTACAGCACATCAACATATCACTTCAACAAGCAAGTTGCCTGCTGTCTTTCTACACTGCCTCTTTCCTCTTGCTTTGAAGGTTATTGTGGTGGTTAAGGTGATGGCTTGTTAAGGTGATTGGCCCTGCCTTGGAGAGGGGTGCTGGGAAAGATGATCTGCAGATGTCCCTTCCAACCCTGACTATTCTGTGATTAATACAGCAGCAGCTACAGACTCGTTCAGTTAAATTCAAGGTTTATTGCTAGAAGAGCAATTTAGTAATCTTTTACTTTTTTAATCATTTATGATGTCTTTATTTTCAAAACAAAATGTTTAATCATGTCTTCCTTGTTTAGCAACTTTACGGGGAAACTAAAGCTGGTGAAATCAACTTAAAAAGGCTTACAGAATTTCAGAGTTTTTCTGTTTTACTCTGAAAACAAGTATTTATGAAGAATTCATACTCCCAATGGAGGGGTAAAAAAATGGGCAGTAAGAAAGAGATCATGACATGTTTGTGTGACAATGAAATTGAAAAAGACCCAGTGGTTTCCTGGGGTGGAGGGAATCTTCCACTTATTAAAATCCCACCATGACTGTCCTGAAAAAATTTTGCATAGGAACGAAGAGACTATTTTCAAGCACTTTTTCTACAACACTTCTTATGTGAGCACTTGTTCTGAATTTATCTTCTAACCGGTACTGTGCCTCTGTACTTTATACATAATGAAGGGTAGAGCCATGAATAGGGGGGCAGTTATTCTCAGGTTGGAGACAGCAGAGAAAGACTGCATATTTTTTCATACTGCAAAACACTGCATTGAACAAGGTTCTTAACATGGTAAGTGTTGATCTGAGCAAAATAAAAATTGAGTTACTGTTAAGGGCTAAATATATATTACTTCTGCTCAAACAAGCTATAGCTATTCCTATTTATGTAAGCTGCTTTTTGCTGAGATACAAATTGTCATGTGGGTGAGCTCATGCAGTGTTATTTTTCAGATGGAACTGACACTATTGGTATGAGGAACACACTCATGCTTTCTAGTGCCTCCTGCCTCTTTGCTGTCTCCTCTCTCTTAAGCCATTTAATGCTTCTGAAGAGTTTCTCTGTAACACTGCCAAAGGCAGTGCTTTTGTGGATTGTCTACGTTATAATTGCCAGTCACAGAAAGCTAAAGCTGTTTGGGCTACTGTTCTCTGGCACTTTACATTTTAATTTCATATTTTAAACTGCTTTGTTGCATGCATGAATAGTAACGAGACAAATGAATTTCTAAATATTGGAGTGGTTTCGTGTCTCATTTTTTTTTGGTAGTGATGGGCTGGATTCCACTTAATCAGTGTCTCACTGGAGTGGAACAACTTACATGTTCTGTGGTAACACAAGACTGAGGATTTTTATGGCTCAGGGCAGAGCAAGCAATGAGTACACTTGCAAATCTTGTGGGCTTTGATCTCAGTTATAAGGGTCTTACTTCACAAGACCATGTAAAATATGCAAGTTAGATGGGGTCTGATTTCGGTATCTCTCTAAAAGTACATTACCCAGCAGTTATGCGAATTCTGTTTATTTGCTGCAGCAAATACATGAACTCTTTGGAAATAGTTTACTTTATATCCTTTTTGTAAAGGCATCTATTTCCCCATCCCTATCTTTTAAAATTTATCTGGCTACTCCTTATTAATAAGCCTACCATCTTTGCATACATGGTATTTATATAATGAATATATTTTAGTATCACAGCTGGGAAGAAATGCTTTTAAAGCCTTTTAGTGACCAAAGAATTGTTTTGCACTGTTCAGGATTTCTGCTGAAAGTTAAGCCTCCTTGTAAGGGAAAGCTTGTACATGCAAGCTGGGAAGAAAGGGGTGGCTGCTAGACATATTGTTTTCTTGTTGGTTTTGTTTTTGTACAGAAGCTGAATTGCATAAACAAAATGAGTGGAATGAACTTTTGGCTGAGGTGGTAGACAGTTATTCCACTCTTACTTGACCCATATCTTCTTCCATTTCATTAGTAAATACATGTAATTATAAACTTAGTTCCAGATTTTGGTTCATGTGGACAGTTAGAGGTGATGTATATATGGTGACAGGTGCTGGTTAATTAAAGATGTGTGATTCAGACAAATAACATTGTTTCCATTAAATGCACTTACTTAAATCTGTAGATGGCTTTTCTGGATTGAGGTTATTTAGGTGGAAGAAATGATACAGCATTCACATTCCTTACTGTAAATAAAGAATCTTTAGCCTTGCAAATTCCTTTTTAATTTAGATCAGGCATCACCAGCTGCTCAAGGCAGGAATAGCAGCCTACCCCAGCTTGGTGGTTGTCCCCAGGAATAGGTCAATGAACTTCAGACTTCTTCAGGATTAAATGTGGGTTTCATTTTTATATGAAATCTGTGCAGTCTGCTCATTCTGTCATGTGATGGGCACCAAGAAGTAATAAACCATGTTTGCTATACAGGTTTATTAATTTAAAATCAGTATAATAGATCAGGCAGGTTGTATTTTTAAAGAACTAGAGCAGGTTAACTGGATTATTTTAATAACCAAGAGATTTCTGACCTCACCTAGTCTTGGCTAAAAGGAATTATCAGAAATGCTGCTTCTACTGTCAACCTGTAGTTGTGCAAAGCTTGATGTAATAGATGTCTATCAAAAATAGACTTCAGGAAAAATGCATGCATCAGTAACATTTAATTTTACCAGGAGCTGAAGATCTATTTTTCATGCAGTGTATCTAAATGAAGAATCTTCTGCCATAAAGAAAAGCAAGCACAAATGTGTGTTATTCTGTACACATTCCTTTGCAACTGAGTACTATGCAATTCTAAGCTCAAGACTTGGTCCTTTTTAATCCTATTGTGAAATTCTTAACAGATTGAAAGAAAAAACCTCTACCACCACAAACATGAATACATTGCACATTGGGCTGCAGCAGAAGGAGTGTGACCAGCAGGTTGAAGGAGGTGATCCTACCCCCTCTGCTCTTGTGAGACCCCACTTGGAGCGCTGTGTACAGTTCTGATGTCCTCAACATAAGGACATGGAGCTGTTGGAGCAAGTCCAGAGGAGGCCACAAGAATGCCCGAGGGCTGGAGCACCTCCCATATGAAGACAGGCTGAGAAAGCTGGGGCTGTTCAGCCTGGAGAAGAGAAGCTCTGTGGAGATCTCAGAGCAGGTTCCAGTGGCTGAAGGTGGCCTCAAAGTATGCTGGAAAGGGACTATTCATCAGGAACTGCAATGATAGGACAAGGGGGCATGGGTTTAAACTAAAATAGGGGAAGCTCAGGTTAGATATAAGGAAGCAGTTCTTTACTGTGAGAGTGGTGAGGCACTGGAACAGGTTGCCCAGAGAAATGGTAAATACTCCATCCTGGCAGTGTTCAAGACCAGGTTGGGCAGAGCCTTGGGTGTTACAATTAGCTGTCCCTGCCCATGGGAACTTGATGATCTTAAGGTCCTTTCCAAACCTAGCCATCAGATTTTTCAACTAACTGACAATTAGTTGGTGATTATTTGACAATCAGTTGATTGATTGATGGCTTGACCATTTGATGATTTGAAAGAAGAAATACTTGTTTCTGAAACCTATTTTCTATTTGCATGTATCAAACTCATTGTAGGGAAATTAAACTGTGAAAGTAAATTTTGAGAATAGGTTGTTTAGTTTGTATTTCTTCCAAGACTGAAGGCCCAGTTTGAATGCAGCTTAGCAGGGAGAGAAGTAATGGTATCTCCTTTGGTACAGAGTGTCCTGCAAGTTGGCATGATGTGTGTGACCAAAATTCAGCTGTTTGGAAGATAGATTCTGCTGTAACAGAGCAAACTGTAGATCTCTGTAGCTGTTAGGTGATGACTGTTCTCAGCTATTTCCTGTGTAACATGGTGATGATACTAGAGCCCTTTTCTGGAGGCCAGAGTAAAATAAGCAACTATAGATTACGTACCAGTTAGAAGGTTAATCTATGTTGGGAGTAGTGTACAGATGAGCAATACTATTCTATATGCAGTGTCAAGTACAACAATCTATGTTCCCTCTTTTTTGTATATTCACCACAATTTAAGAGACAAGTTGTTGTTCAGTCATTTAGGTAATAAGATCTTTAGGGTTGTGCCTTGGACACAAATACTGGTTTGTATCAGAACAGAGATCTTTCATTGGGAGAGAGAAATTTGTGGCTTCTAGTTTTCAGAGACCTAATTATTGAGATATTAAGAATTTCTTTTTTACATCTTAAGTTCTTTCATTTTCTGCTTAAATAGTTAAATATCTGTTGTTCTAGAGAACAGCAGAGGAGCACTGATTTTTAGCTCAGTCTCTATAGTATTCATGTGGGCTATGAATACCTCTCTCTGCTGCTATAAGTATTTATTCATATAAAGTCAAATCAGACCAGTAGAAGAGATTGAGAAAAACTGTTTTCAAAGCAGCCAATGGCTCATAGAGTGAAATGCAAGGCTAGGCAGGGCTGGGATCTAAATATGGCTTTCTTATTATTGAGGTGAGCCTTTTAATCAGTAATTTAGTGGTTATTGCAGGGTTACTAAAATTTAAAAGAACAAATGCATAGAAAAACTGCTAAAAATCTCATTATACATCAAGTTTTTGTTTTCAGATAACAATTTATTTTACTTTAGGCTTTAACTGAAATAAGAACTCTAAGCCTCTTTTGTTTTATCAACCGCAACCTTGAAAAGAGATGATGTTGTTATTTAAAGGGAGACAGAAACAAACCTCATGTATTAAGTAAGGAATCAGAATTTGCAAAAGTCGACCATATATAGCACTTTTGCTTTGACAGAGACTCCAAGGAGCATCTACCTTCTGGGATGACTTACAATAAGTAATGCTAATATTACCTCGTCCTAATAAGATTATTAAATATTTAAATGATTGACTCAGAACTTTTATTTGTGTCTGCTCCAAGCTCAGATCTGTTGTTCCACTTTTGAGTTGTGCTGCATGTTCCTTCTCCTTATGCCTTTATACAAGCCACTAAATTGTGAATGAAAAAAGAAAATGTGACACTAAGTCCTGAAAAGATTTAAGGAAATGATTGATTTTGTGCACAGCTGTAGATATATTCATTTTCAAAAGCATACATGTTTTTAACAGGGTTGGGATCTTCAGAAATATGGGTCTGTTTCCCTCCTCTTTCTCTTCAGGAAAGCAATTATCTGGTGATGGTTTATTCTAGCACAGACCCAAAAAGGGCTTTAGCAAGCTATTGTTCCTGTAATGTAAATAATGACAGTTGCCTTCTAATGAGATGATAATTTAAGGAAAATATGGAAATGTGGTAATTCTCACATTCTTGTTAATGGCTTGGAAGATGAGAAATATTAATTCTAAGTGTGTCTTTTCCTGGTAAGTTAAAGAATGTGAAAATAGCTTCGAAAGCTGGCTTTTATTTCTTTTCAGTTTTCTGTCTATGGACCTACAGTTTAATTCTGATCTTGCAGTTCACATGCAGAATAAATTCTATGGCAGGTGGATTTTAAGCTTATCTACATTTATTTTGTTTTTCTTTTTGTCAGGACTTTATTTTATTCATGGAGAAATGCAGAGTTTGGACTGGTCAAATGTGAGTATGAAAAACTTTAATGAATTTTTCACCCTTGCCATAAAGATTTGGGCAAACATCATTATTTTCTGCTTGTATGTGCCTGAAATTAGTGGTTCAAATAGAATCATTGTATCCATCACATGGAAAAGTAACTGTGTACATATTGGGAGATTGTAGTTGGAGTATATTAATGTGGCACATCAGTGTAGACAGCAGTGTTTATCTCAGAACACGTATGATACTATCAATATATAGTTTTCCCCTTGGGGAGTCTGCACTCTTGGAGGACTATATTTGATTCTGTTACCTTGACAGTGCTATGTTTCTCTGCACAATGGGTTTATGAGGTGAGAGATGCAGCTACCTGACATGTAAGAGTACAGGGTTTTAAAGTTTGTTCATAGATTTGGAATATTTTTGCTTCATGTGCAGGAGGATAACTGTTCTTTTTGTGTTAGAACCTCTCGTTTCTGCTTACTTTGGCTTATCTATGGCCAGGCACAGTAAGGAGTGTTACTAATTTTATTTACATTAGATGAAAGAGGTAGCAATTAGTATGCATGAATTTGCTATAGGGAATCCTTTCATTAGTGTTATGGGTTTGCTTGCCATCAATTTTGTTATTCAGCCAGAACAACCTTTTCTGTTTGTTGTCCTTCATTAAACACGACCCTAGATGTCCCCCTTTCTTCATTTCAGTAATGATTTCTGGCAGAAAGCTGAAAAACAGCTGATGCTGTAAGTGACTGTTGTAGCATTTGGCCATTAGGGAAATCACGAGTGTCTTAAATGGAGAGTAATGGAATATTGGTTCATATATGTAGATTTCAGCTATGACGATGTGTGACTTGTTTTGGTCTTGTATTAATGTGCTAAACAACTTCCTGTATGACATTGCAAACAAGGCTTGTAGATACTTGGCTACATCTCTCCCAAAACTTGAGTTTGAGTGGTGTCAATTCTTTTTCACATTAGATTTTGTGCTGGTAACTCTGTTTATGTCTTGATGTGTCAAATACACCTGGAGTTTTTCTGCCTTTAAGGTTCATAAGTGATAATCCACATGATCTGCTGCTATTGCACTGAGTTTGATACCAGAGCACTTAACTGGTCTTAGGAGTGTGTTTAGTACTTTCATAGGCAATTGGTCTTTGACTACCAAGGCATAATGTTAGAAGTGATAAAGTAGAGAAACCCTTGAGGCTTCAGGAAATAGAATGTAGATTTTCTTTGCATCTTGTTACATAAAGTGCAAAGAGTATTTCATAAATAGAGCTCCTGGATTTAAAATTAAAAAAAAAAGAAATAAATATGTAATCCCACTGGGAAAACACCCAAACAACCCACACCACCTGAAGACAAAAGCCCAAAACAACTCCAAAACTCCTGCAAAATCAACACCCCCTCCCCCCCCCCAATTACTTATGCATACAATATTCCACCCTAGGATTTCCTTTCCTCCATATTTTTTTCACTTCTCTTTTACTGCCACACATTGACTTGGTTTTGGACTGGTAAATATGGGAGTGATCTGGCTTATATTAGGTGCTAAAATATGTAAACTGAATGCCTATTCTGTGAGACTGAATGATTAACTGATACCCTTCATAAAAGGTTGGCACCATTCCTGGAACTGCTCAGTGATTTGATTGTGCTCATTTGCAGAGTAAAGCACTATGAGACATAAAATATGTCCCCTTGGAAATTAATTTGGTCTTGACTGTCCAATCTATAGTCAGGCAAAAACCTCTGAAACCTGTGTCATACTTGCTTGTCTTGCATAAGAGTGGAATAACTGTTCTACAAATATCCTTTCTCTACTGGTTCTTCATACTCTTACTGCATTTTTTGTTGTTTTGCCAACATAGCAATGTCTTGTTTTGCACAATAATTTGAAATTAAAGTAAAACCAAAACCCCAACCTGCAAAGCATTGGTTATAATTAAGATCACACAGCCTATATTATTTAGCCTTCTATGTAAACAGAACGGAGCTTTCTGCAATTGAATATAAACTGTAAATAAAAATGCATCCCTTTTCCGAGTCTTGTTATAAGAATAAGACTCAATGTTCTCCACTGGGACAAGACTGCCTCATTTGGTGTCTAATATCTACTTCAAAACATTGTCTATGAAGGTATTTAAATGTATTGATGTACATATTTGTTTGCTTCAGAATGCATGAAAACTGAACTTGTTTTATGTTAGTGTCATTGGCTGCTTTTCTGTGTCACAAAGGCATCATCTTGCTTCAAAGGTAAATTAGTCTGTGATAGAGGAATATCTTCCCCTACAGGAGCACCTCCTAAGAGTCTGTGATTAAACAGTGAAGTTTCAAAAGTACATGTATATCTATCAGTGGGTGACAAGCATCTGTAACAAAAAGTGAATGTAAGGTAGAATATTATATTGCATTTCGGTGCTTGTTCAGGTAAATAAACAGTAAAAGTGCCCAAATGCACAGACACAGCAACATGTTTACACACAGAAAATCTAAGAATAAAGTTAGTCTACAGATAACTTCAAGATGAAGCTGTCTGCCTCTGGTTTTCTTCCTGTTTTTACCAGTGAAGACTTCAGGAACTCTGTAAGAAATAATAAGGAGATTATAGTTAGACTTCAGAGGACTCTACACACTGTTCACATGCTTCATCCTTTAATGACTATCTTCAAAGCAGCAGTGGCATTTTCATCTCAGAAGAGGCTTTATGGAGTCATTTTTTAAGCAGTGACCAGGTTTGTTTTTTTTTTTGTTTTTTTTTTTTTTTTTTTTGGTCAATCAGAGATTTTAAGTTCAGTCAT
>NDXB01009372.1:27572-38647 GCA_002631895.1 Agapornis roseicollis
AAACAAACAAAAAACAACCAAACAGAAAAAAGCTCTTTGCAGTTCGTGTGGCAAAGTATCTTGTGTATAGTCGGAAAATGGAATCTTAAGGATTACTATACTGAAAAATGGAATATGCAATCACTATGAGCTAAGCAGCTGTGATGTATGTAGCACTGGGAGGGGAGAAATAAGGATAAGAAAAATACACATTCTGCACTACTCATTTGTACCTTAAATTTTCTGTAATCCAAATACATAGTGCAATGAAGTTGCAACAGGATGGTGCTTTCTGCATTTACAGCTGTAATTTTAAATGGATGCCAAGAAAGAACATTTCAAGGCTGTTTTGTTGGAGAACTCTAAAGATTGTGATGGAAATATGAAAATAAGAAGAGACAATGAAAAACAATTTGACCCTAAAAAAGTCATCAATCTGTTGCAATAGAACTACAAAACACTTTGATCTAGAAAAGCAGTTGCAAGCAGCAGTTGTTGAGCACATTAATAAAGAAAATAAACTGTTTCAAGTGTTACTTTAACTTAGTTATTTTGTTAATACTAATGATGGCTGTAACTGATAGCTTATGAAATCAGGCCTAATTAATTAAAAAAAATTTAAAAAAACCTTTGAAAGCACAATTCTAAAACATTGTTCTAAAGAGGAAAAGAATTCCTCCACACACCGTTTCTCACTGTTGATTTCAGATGCAGACTCAAAGCAAACTTCAAAGAACCTAAAATGCCTTTTGAAAAAATAGAATCCTGGACTCCTGGTGTAAGGTCAGCAACTCTCATGTCCATTGTGAGATAATTAACTCTCTAATACCTGGAATTAATATAATACCTTGCCAAGTATGCATTTACAAGAATAGATGGGGGTGATTAAATGGTGGCTTATTATTCAGTCCCCTAACACCAAATACCATTGTTTGATTTTAATTTAGTAATGTTGGAGCTGTTTTGTTTGTGTGTGTTCAAATTTTAATTACAATCATTTCCCATGTCTGATATTTTCTTTCATTTTTAATACATCTGATTAGTGCTTCAGGGCCTACTACCTCACTTTCACCATACAAATGAAGTTTAAACCCTTCAAGGGTTACATTATTCATTTTTTATTTTTGATTGTTAAGGGACTCGGTTCTTTTTTTATTGTGTTCATTAGAGAGTATATTGCTTTGAGTCTTCTTTACTAAAAATTATTTAAGGTAGTGAAGGGTACATATGTTCTACCTTGTGCAGAATTGCATGCTACTTGCTTCAGAGCTCTGCTTCAGAAAATGTGTGGGTTTCAGTATCTGATTTGCTGACTCACAAGCTAATACACATGTCTGATTTCTAAATGTTACTATTCTGGTGACCACTAGATACTCAAATTATGGTACTTTTCAAGAGATAGATTTTCAAAAAATCTAGGACCTTTGAAAATAAAGCTGTGAGGGTGTAATCTTAAAGGGATGTTTTGGAGCTCCATGTTTCTAGCCTGAATATATGAAATTATAGTAATAATGAAATTTTAGTGGCATTAATATGTGGTGACATAACACTCCTGGCTTGGGGAAGACATATTACCTGCTCTGCAGCTTCTTATGAAACTTTTAGTAGAGGGACAAATAAACCACTGTCCAGAAGTTAATCTCCTGACAGTCTCTAAATCATACTGAATGAGTAAGTTAGATCAGTTGGCTCTCAAGAAATTATCTGTAGCTAATCATTTCAGAAAATCTTGAAGATATTGGTTCTCTATTGTTGGTGACTTTTTCCCATGTATTTTTATACTTGTATGTCATGCTGCAGAAGAGGTCAGTGCTTTGTCACTGTATTTAGAGCCAAGTGTTCTCCATTACCTGCCTATGATGTTTGTCACTAGTACTGGACCTAGTGGTTAACATTGTAACGACAAATTCAGGGTTTAGGCAACTTAATTTACTCAGTAGTTCTCAATATTCTGCTTCCCAGCACTATCTGTATGAGCATTGGTGATTTTTGGTCCTGTTGGTTTAGGTCTCTTTTGTTCTTGCAAAACATTAGTCTAATCCAACTAAAATCTGCAAGTACAAGAGAGTTCTTCAGATAATTCTTGTAAATTGATATACTTGTCTAATTAAGCAGATTCTGGATGAGGATTAAATGAGCAAGTTTGTATTAAAAAAAGAAATAATTAAACTCGTTTTTAATTTCAAAAACTTTAAGGTTCTTTTTTAATTATTTCAGTAAGAAGTAGCTGAGAAATTAAAAAGCAGCAGCAAACTGGTGAAATGGCTCACACTTTCTAAATGGATTTAATTTGAGCAACATTACTTAGAATATATTTAGTACTAAAACTCTAGCAACCCTTTAGTTACCTTTGTTCTATTCTTGTTTCTATGCAGTTTGCATTTCATAAAATATTTAACTCCTACTGTTTTGTTTGCTAACATAATTCTGTTTAGCTCTATAGGTACCCTTATCTGATTATTGCTGTGATGAATTGATCAATAGTTGAATAAAATTTTCAAATGTGATTAAGTGTAATCTCCAGGCTACTTGACAATGCATAATTTGCCTTAAGCATGATCAAAGTGTATTTCATTTTAAGTTATAACCTAGTAAAATGTTTAGAACAGTTTGAATTAAATTGGTGAAAAGAACAGAGGAAATAAAAAAAGATTCTTCATCAGTAATGCTTTTCAACTTAACTCTACCCTCTAAGGTCCCATTAAATAAATGGTAATCATCTGTTGACCAGATACCTCATGAAAGCACTGGCCAGGAATGATTTACTTCAGGATGCTAGAAAACAATTCCTATGTTTCTTGTGGAAGCTGTCAGTTACCATAAATCAGCAAGATGTATCATGTCCTGAAATAAGTCTTATAGCACAGCTATTATGACTTGAATAGCGGAGCAAAAAATGCCCCTCTGTGCAACCTTTCACTGCATAACATGTCAGCAGCTGGAAAAATGCCAATCTTGTGGAAAAAATCCAAAACACAAAGAATCAAAATTGGCAATAAAAAGCCACATAGGCAGCTTTTATGAAGTGTACAGTACAAGGAGAGAGTAAGTGAAAGTAGACGTTTGACCAAATTATGGCATTTTAGTTTCTTATTTTAATGTCCTATTCTTCAGCAATGTATATCACTTAATTCAGTATTGCCCCTTTCTTGCCCTCTCCCCCCTAACCCCGTTTTAACATTTTATTGGAAAAAGCCAAATGTTTTCAGTGAGCAGTCAGTGTTGTATTTTTTGTTACATTGCTATGCCTGACGTTTTGTTGCCTTCATTTTTAAGATCATCTTTTCTGCTGAATCACATGTCAATCGAATTGTAGTTGCTGTTGGTCATTATTTCCATTCAAGATAAATTTCCATTTTTAATGTTTTCTGCCTTTTTTTCCCGTGCGTGCAGGTAGGAGGTCTTCTTAAACCAGATCCCTTGCATTGTGTGAAAATTCAGGAAAAGCATATAAGCCCCTTTGAACAGGCAGATCTTGACCCGCTGCATATGTACTAGGTGGCTATACTGGATGGCTCAAATAGAGGGATTCCTGCCAAAGCCCAAGCCTGGAAAGTGAGCTTTCATCTCACCTTGGAGTGGGAAATGTACATTGTAGGCAAGATTATAACATAGAGATTTAAGGTAGCTACTGTAACGTAATCAGGTAAGGCTAACTTTGGCTTGGCATGATCTGTGTCCCATTTACTGCAAGTGTCAGATTGTTGATACCATTTAACTGTGAGTTTAAGACTGTAATGATTTAGTTATGTGACACCTGGAATTGGAATCAGAATTTTCAGCATTCTTTAGAGAGAAAATTGAAGGGTCAAACTTTGAAAAAGTGTTCATATTCTGTCTGTCTCCTACTCTTAAGATGCTTAATGACAAGAAGCTGAGCTTACTTGATAATCTGATGATTTATTCAGGTGCTAAAATAAGAGCTAAACTCCTTTGAAAATCTGGCCCTAATACCAACACTGTGAGAGCTACTTATGCATTTAAAAGGCTTAAAAGTCCAGGAATAGAGAGCTGTGGATTCTTTTGAAGGAAAATGGTAGAAACTATGGTATTTGCCCCGTTAAGTGATGTGCTCAGCTTAAAGGGAGGAAAATTGGCTAGACACTCTAGTGCTTATTTAGTATCTGTGCAATTTAGGGATTCTTCTTGGACTTCCTTTTAGGTGCTTAGGAATTTCCTACCTGTAGGCTCATTTCTGTGCTGCAAGAACAGGTAAAATACTTGTGCTTATTTTTTGGCAGAACACTTAGCACAGGAAGATATGAATTATTTGCTGGCTTGCCTTGACACAGTTGTTCAAATTGTTCAATGCTACTGAACACTGATGATCTTATTTACACCTACATATCTGTTAGGGTAAACATGTTTTAATCTGACAAAATAATGAAAAGATATTACATTAAGTTTTATTAGTGAAACCTGTTTTAGGTAAGAAGTGATCCAAGGTTTTTAGCTGTCAAATATCTATGCATACTTCTTTAAAACACTTAATTTTGAATCTTGTCAGCCAGATACTCTTTCTTAAAATAGATGTTTCTGTTGGTTAGCTGCTTCTAATTTGCATTGTTGTGAGAGGCAAATCTAACCTAGTAATTGTTGTCATAGTCTCAACTACACCTGCAAAACCAGTGATCCTAGTTTCTGAATTAGAATATATTTAATATGGCTCACAATGCCTTTGGAGAGACTTGCAATATAGTCAATGTTTTATTAATATTTGCTAAAACTCATGCCACAAAGTGAAGCAATCATAGAATAGAATAGAAATAAGTACTGGTTCATAATCTAAGACAAATATGTTGTCCTTTAAGTACAGCACTTCAAATGTGACTTAGTTATGGTACGTCCTTGAATTTAAACTGCACTGAATTAGTGCACATACTAATTTGAAATGTTCAACCAAAAAAAAAAAGTATTTGGTATATATACAGCTGACTGGAGAACAGTGGTTCTGTTTTGTGGAGGACATTATTTTTCAGATCTCTCTTCTTTGAGAGACCCAAGTGTGTTGAAACTCTCTGGGAAAGAAAATGGTTTTCTGGTTTGAAGCTGTTCACTTGGCAGCCTGCCTAGGAGCTGTCAATGGCAGGAGCTCATGCTTAGCCTTCCAGGTCATCCAGGCTTTCAGCCCGCCAGGTGAGCTGCCAGCAGCTAAACAAGCAAGCTAGTAAAAGGAACAGAAAGAGGTTTTGCATAGAAAAATGGTTTGGCACATGAATCTGGAAACATTACTTAGGATCTGTCAAACACTGCCAAAATTAAACTGTTCATGTGACATTTCAATTTAAATAACTCAGTAAATGCCATAGAGTAATTTTATTTTTTTTTTTCAGGCATCTTTAATTTTAGTTTCATCTTGTACTGNCAAACACTGCCAAAATTAAACTGTTCATGTGACATTTCAATTTAAATAACTCAGTAAAATGCCATAGAGTAATTTAATTTTTTTTTTTCAGGCATCTTTAATTTTAGTTTCATCTTGTACTGGGGAAGGCTATAGACATGCTATAATTGTTACTGTATTGATGCAGTTTAGACCTAGATGGAGTAGCTTTCGGTTTGTGGATTACCTCTACCTGTAGAAGTGGAACAGAAAAAGTGTTGCTATCCACACACTGAACTTTTACAGCATATAGAGAGACATAGTAGTAAACCAAAATCCTCATCTATTTACATCCTGCAGTACAACTGCTCATCTTTTGTACCATGTGCAATGTAATTGATACAGATACATGGATACATGGATAATGTTCCCTTTATCAAGTGATGTCCAAGATTTTGCCAGATCATTATCAGAAGGAAAGTTGCAACTTGTATTTGAGTTTGTAGGAGCCTGAAGACAGCTTTTCTCTTGCATGATGATTTCTTCTAGATGAGTGTTTAAATTCTCTCCTGTCCTGGTAGCTGATAGGATGATAGAGAAGGAGTACCAAAGATGTCTTCCTTTTGCCTTACTACTTGTCAACTATGGTGGAGATGTTGCTGGAGATGAATAGAATTGTGACAGCACTGGGGATTTGCTTTTTTTAAATTGCCACTTTGTTTAAAACTGAGATTTTAAGAAATAGCATTAGAGGGAATGAAAGGGACAGAATTGTGGTATGGTCAAATTCAAATGAGCAAGGAAGTAAATGATAAAGTTATAATGTTTGCTCCATAAGCACTGTTATTAATCACTGTACATATGAGTGCATTTTGCATTAGAATAGCTCATTAATGAGTAACTAGTTGACACAATGTGCATTTTGGGGAGGGCAAAGGGACATTAACCATTTGTAATAAGACTGAATCCAGACTGGGTTCTTCATCATGATAACCAATTTGTTTAGACTGCTGGGCAAACTTTCAAATTGTAGATCATGAAAATACTGCACAGTTAAGTATATTTCAGTAAACTATGCCTGAAAAATAGAAGAGCAGTAGACTTTTAGCAGTAGAAAAGTATTTTTTTTTTATCACATAAGCAGAGTTTGAGGTTTATAAAGCATTGATGGGGTTGAGCTAATGGTGATTGCATTCAGTAAATAAAAGAAAAATTAATTCCCCCAGCAGTAATTTCAAGACCTTCTGCTAATACTGGAATATCTATACACATTTTAGGAAGATTAAAACTATAAAAAGGAAGTTAATCAGTTTGCAGTAATCATAGTCAGAGAGAAACTCCATTCACAATTGTAAGAATGAAAGTGTGCATCACAATCCATAATCAGTATGGTTTAACTTTGCAGAGTTGGCCTTTGATTTAATGTATCAGTTAATTAGGTAAAATGATTACAACTTTCTGTTAAGTAGGTATTCTAGGCATATGGTAGATGTTAATGGGAAAATGTGAAAATGAATAACCATACTGTAGACAGTACTCCTGCTCAGAGCCAGCATGAGATAGAATGTTAGCCAGTTACCTTATTGGGCCCTAAAGTATTGCCATTTTTTTTTCCTTTCAAGCTTGTTAAAATTTTGTCTCAAGTCTGACCAGATTATATGGTGTGCTTCATAAAAATACATGTCAAGGGTATAAAAGGAACAATATTTTGTGTTGGTCTTAATTTCAGTAGTTGATTAAACAAGAGCAGACCTATGGTAAAGAAAAATGTGG
Source organism: Agapornis roseicollis (assembly GCA_002631895.1). Taxonomy (NCBI): domain Eukaryota; kingdom Metazoa; phylum Chordata; class Aves; order Psittaciformes; family Psittacidae; genus Agapornis; species Agapornis roseicollis. Next base: position 34,648 of record NDXB01009372.1, read on the forward strand.
ATTCATTAGCATCACCACATGATACATAGGGTAGAATTTTGCTGAAAGGGCACAGAATTGAGAAAATGTTTATTCTCTTTGGGCAGCTTAGATTTGAAAGCAGAAAATTAGGGAACTGCCTGCCTTCAAGATCTAGAGTTTCTTGAATTTTAAAAGGAATGTGTCTACTTCTGGTGTCATAATACCACCTTTTGTCAAAAAAGAAAGCTACAAATCCTTTTAATGCTTTCTTTGTTGCCTGCTCAAGCCTCATTAAACAGTCAGCTATTTGGATCCAATCCTCCCAGACTGAATTCCTGGCTCTGCTGGTCTTAATTTGCAAGACTGCCATCCTTCAGAAGAGGCAATGTTTCTTCCCAAATATGCCACAACGTTATTATATGATTTCTACAGCACTTTTAAAGCCATATTGCTTTAAATTTTTACATGGATAGAGCAAAAAGAGACAGTACAGTCTTTAAAGGAAGCATAATTTGCAGGACTAGCTGCTCTGCAAGGTGTGCAATCCCCACTCAATAATCAGTTTTCATGTGTGGGACATTTCACTTGTTGCCACTTTTTACTCTTGAATGTGTTTCTCATCTCTTAGCGCAGAGTCTTTGTGCACTTTATTGGTGGTGTTTTTCTTCAGAAATCTCATTACCATGTCCAGAGGAAGCAGTATTTTTTTGAAATACTTTTTAATATTTTCCTTAGCTTCATAACTCAGTGCTGAAGATATGTTAATTGTATGAATTCAACAAGTGGTTGGTATGCCTGGTCAATGTACCTGGTCAATCTACTCTGTGAGAAGTAGATGGTCACTTGGTTTATAGCACTGATCTTTTGTACAGTTATGTTTCTTATACTGTTTGTCTTGTTAGGGCATATGGTAGATGCACCCACCCTAACAAAGACCTGATACAAGCCCATGAAAATTTCCCACACATCTCTCATCACACAGACATGGTGGTGGCCAGCAGACACAAAGGAGAGGAGGTGAGGCCCTCAGCCAGTGTGGTTCTACATGACCATATATGACCACAGATCAGATTTCAACTGCATATAAACAGAGCCCCCTGGAGAGCCATTTTGAATTGGTCCTCCTTGGAGCAGCAGGTCTGCAGTCAGAGGCTCTACCTTTGGGCTGGGACACCACCCAAAGTAACTCCTCAAGTTGGATAGCTGTCCCTTTATTAAAATGAGCGATCATTTTGAATTGTTGGCCATAAACCTTAGGAATTAATTCTTAAATTGCCGGTGAAGTGATGAATCCATGTGACATCCTGAATCTGTAGTTGATGTTGATGTTGCTTTAATTGAGTTTGAACAGTAAAGTTTATTTGGTTGCAATTTATTGATTCTGTGACAGTGTGTGCTGGGGATCATATATGTAACAAGCTTGTGTTACCCTGTATCTAGTTCTAGTTCTTTTTTTTCTTCTCCTCATTAAAAGCAGAATCTGCAAAGAGTATTATTTTTATTAAGATTAATTCTGCCTGCCTAGACATTGTATTCGCAAATTCTGTAGACCTCAACCTGTCAAGTTCTTTGCAAGCACTCGAATGTAAATCTGATAAGCACTAAAGTATAGCTCCAACTTTTAAGTATAGCACAAAGTGTTTATTTCAACAGGAAAATATACAGCTATGGTGGCTTATACTAATAGTATAAGACATCTAGGCAGACTGTGTAGATTTACTAGCCCAGAGGTCTTGAAAACAGAGTTCTTGGGTACATTTGGTTGTCTAGTGGAATAATCTTTTTGTTACAGCACAGATGTATTTTGCATAAAGTGACTTTTTTTTTACTATATTAAGACAGGTAAATGGAAAGTATATTCTAATCCAGCTAAGAGAAAAAGCGTGGGGTTTTGTTTTGTTTTGGTTTATTGTTTGGGTTTTTTTTTAATTAGGAATCTCTTCCAAGGTGGCAATAAAAATTATTTATTTTTATGGTTCCTGAAATAACTCAATAGATCAACATTTTTTTTTTGTATTGAAAATAATTGGTAGTGAAGCCAGGAAAAACATGCTTTAGTTCAGACTTGTTACAAAAAGAGAAANTTTTTTAATTAGGAATCTCTTCCAAGGTGGCAATAAAAATTATTTATTTTTATGGTTCCTGAAATAACTCAATAGATCAACATTTTTTTTTGTATTGAAAATAATTGGTAGTGAAGCCAGGAAAAACATGCTTTAGTTCAGACTTGTTACAAAAAGAGAAAAGACATCAATAACTGTCATAATATAAAGAAGGTGGAGAATTTTATTTCCTTATATATTACATATGTACATATTGAAAAAGAGGATTTTTCTCTATTGTCAGTACTTCATAAAGCTTCTGTTTGACTGATGTTCTTTTCAATCTCTTCCTCAGTATAAACTAAGTGATGCTATGCTTAATATGAAACACCTTTTTTAAAAAAGGTATTTCATTGTTGTGCAATAATACTGTCAGTGATAACTGCTTAAAATAAAGACCAACATGTAGAAATTATTTTACTTTAAATATAATGGTTCATATTCTTGGGGTTTTCCTCATGTTTTTCCTCATGCTTATACTTATTTAATAAAAAAAATTTTACTTTTAATAAAAGTAAAATATATAAAATATATAATATATAATTTAAATATTTAGAATTCAAAAGCATATCAACCAATATAAAACTGTCGAAATTCAGAGTTGAGAACTGAATGGGGTCCTTATTCTTCAGTCCAATCTGGATTTGCCTATTCAAATTTGATACCATAAAAAATGTTGACATGTTCTGGTGAACTATGAAGCAGTATTTCATGAGAAGTTTTATGTTCATATCTCATTACAAATCACTGATATTCTTGAATGTGTTTTTAACTTTACATTGTTATGTGTTATAAAATCATGAAATGGAAAGGATTGTCACTAAAATTTTCCTTGTTTCCCCTTCCCCCTGCAGAAAGTGCAGCCACATAGGGATAAAATTGAAATTCTTTGTTTTTCTTTTTCATGAAATATAAACAATATATTGTATTTTGGGTCAAATCATACAAAATTAAACAATTCATTGGACCAAATCAAGAAGCATATAATCATAGAATCAACTACATTGTAAAAGACCTTTGACATCATCAAGTCCAATCATTATCCCAGGACTGCCAAGACCACTAAACCATATCACTGAGTGCCTTGTCTACACAGTTTTTGAACACTTCCAGGGGTGAGGATTCTATCACTTTCCTGGGCAGCCTGTTCCAATACCTGACCACCCTCTTGTTGAAGAAAGTTTTCCTGCTATCCAATCTAAACTTCCCCTGGTGAAGCTTGAGGCAGTTACTTATTGTCTTATCACTTGTTACCTGGGGAAAAGAGATTGACCTCACCTCACTGCCACCTCCTTTCAGGCAGTTGTAGGGAGGAATAAGGGTCCCCCTGAGCCTTCTATCTTCTCCAGGCTAAACAATCCCAGGTACCTCAGCCATTCCTGTTAAGACTTATTCTCTAGATGCTTCACCAGTTTTGCTGCCCTTTAGACCCACTCTAACACTTCAATGTCTGTCTTGTAGTGAGGGGCCCAGAACTGAACACAGGATTTGAGATGCAGCCTCACCAGTGCAGAGTACAGGGGGATGATCACTGTCCTCCTGGTCCTACTGGCTATGCTATTGTTGCTGTTGGCCTTCTTGGCTGCCTGGACACAAGCTGGCTCATGTTCAGCTCTGTCAATCAGCACTCCCAGGTCCTCTTCCTCTAAGCAGCCACTCTGCCCAAAGCCTGGAGCATTGCAGGGGATTGTTGTGACCCAAATGCAGGATGCGGCACTTTGCCTTGTTGGATGTCATACCACTAGGCACAGCCCATCAATACAGCCTGTCTAGATCCTTCTGCAGAGACTTTCTATCCTTCAGAAGATCAACAATCCCAGCCAACTTGGTATTGTCTGTAGACTTACTGAGGGTGTACTTGATCCCCTATCCAGATTATAGAATCATAGAACAGTTAGGGTTGGAAGGGACCTTAAGATCATCTAGTTCCAACCCCC
>NDXB01009373.1:0-15768 GCA_002631895.1 Agapornis roseicollis
AGATTCCATGTTTTTAAGAGGGTTACATTTTATCATGTAATATTACTTCACATTGACACGAATTACATAAGCATATTTCACACTCAACTACACGGTGTGTGAACACTTGCAGGGACCATGACTCCAGCATTGCCCTGGGCAGCCTGTTCAGTAGGCAGGTTTTTTTCCTTATCTCCATCTAACCATCCCCTAGTACAGCCTGAGGCCGTTTCTTCTTATCCTATCCCTTGTTACTCGAGAGCAGAGACCGACCGCACCTCACTACAACCTCCTCTCAGGTACTTGTACAGAGCGATAACGTCCCCACCGAGCCGTCCATCCCGCACAGCTTCACCCGCGCGGCCGGAGGTGGTGTGAACGTGCTCTGAACCTCGCCGCTTCCCGTACCCACCGCATCATCAGCGTGCTGCGGCCGGCGGACACACAGCGCCCTTCTGCGCACTGGCGGCCACGTTGCCATGGCGGAGCCGCTGCCGGCGCGGTGCTTCCGGGGACGCTCCGAGAGGAACGGGCGGCTCATGGCGATGCCCGCCGCGGCTGTGTCGCGCCCGGGGCACCCGGCACATCAGCTGTACCGATGGCGGCGCCTCACCGCAGGGGCCGGAGCGAAGGTAACGGGCGGGACGCGGTGCGCAGAGCGTTAGGAGGCGTCCACCAGTGCGCTGGGGGCGTGAGACCCGAGCAGGGCCGTGGAGATCATCAGCGTGCTGGAGCGCCTGTCCTATGAAGCCAGGCTGAAAGAGCTGAGCTGGTTCAGCGTGGAGAAGAGAAGGCTCTGGGGAGACCTTAGAGCAGCTGCGTGCCTAAAGGGGCTACAGGAGACCTGGAGTTTTGGAGAGGGGCTTCTGACAAGAGCACGTAGTGAAAGGACAAGGGGAAATGGCTTTAAACTGGAAGAGGGAAGATTTAGATTAGATACTGGGAATATATGGGGCAGTTTGTGTTACCGGTGTTATATGTGAAAGCACAGTGACATGTCAGGACCATCTATACCGCAGAGAGATGAATATGGGACGAAAAATCACTCAGACCTTTTACACAATGGCCAGCTGGTTGTAACAAAATGCTGATACCCAATTTCATAGTTGGTGATTGTTGTGGACTAACCCAGCAAGTCTCTATCCAGCCCCCAGGGGATGGTTCCTTGCATCCTCCCTGCATTTTTTCCAATCACTATGCTCGGCACTAATTACAAAATGAATACTTATTACTCAGTGATGTCCAAGTCCAGTTTCTCCAGTCAATTGAACAGTCAGAGAAATATGTTTCAAAATGTATCTATTTCTTATAACAGCTCTGCTGTCTTGTGTTGCATTCCCACTAACGTTTGCTCTCTCTGAAGAAGAAACGCGGATATAGGAAGCTTAAAAATTAATATCCAGCAATCGTTAGAAATGTTTTAATTTCTTCAATTTACAGAGAGTGGACCAAACCTCTGCGTATGCTGTCTCTGAAGCTTTTCCCCTTCAAAAGTCAAGCTATCCACAGGAGCCTTGTGGTCTTGTGACAAGTTTGGAAACCTTGGAACATCTGCAAGATTATGATGAGGCCTGTGAGGAAGGTAAGCTGAAATACTGCTTGCCACCAGCTGCCTAAAATGAACTGTTCTTGACCTAGCATCATGGTTCTGGTCTGGACAGGCTCCTGCAAAACTTGAGACTGTAAGAAACAGTTCATAGTAAGATGTATTTCACTGACTGGAGAAAGGTGAAAAAGGAATCAATTGCTGGAGTCCAAGGTAGACCTTAGTTAGCATTTCTAAGAGAAGGATAAACTCTCTTGTCTCCTGGAGACCTCAGGTCAAGATAAGGATGAACACTGCCCTTGAAGACACAGTGTGTGGTCTAAGACAGTTAGTGCACTATAGGAAACTGGGTGAAATTACCTGGTGTATTTTTAATAATAGGCCAGCTCTGAAAATGGAGTTGCTCTGTGTAACTTCCACATGTAGGAATAACTGTGTGGTGTTACTTCAATTCCTATGCAAAATTTTCCTCACTAATTACCCATCTGACTATTCCCTTTCTAATGCCCATAGCCACAAATACTTACTGAAATTTGAAAAATAAGAAAAAAAGAGAGAAATTACCTCCCTGCAGTGCTGGAAGTACATCTGCAGTGTAAAAACCTGACAGGAGCCAGCATTTTAATGCCCGAGTTAACCATTATTAGAATACTTAATGGTATTAACTACACATAGTCCACTTTGCAAAAGCAGGTATCAATAAGAGAATTGTCAGAACTCTTATTGTCCAGTTATGAAGACATCACATTTCCCAGTCAAAAAAAAACCCAACCCTTTCTCAAGTAATAAGATGTTTTTTTCTCCTCTTTCTGTTATCAGATAGATATCACTCCCTGGAAGTGTTCAAGGCCAGGTTGGACAGGGCTTGGAGCAACCTGGTCTAGTGGAATGTGTCCCTGCCCATGGCAGGAAGTTCAACTGGGTAATTTTTAAGGTCCCTTCCAATACTAGAGGCCCTTAGAGGGACTTTATACTCATTGTTCATGAGGCATTTGAGCTTGCTGAGGAGTACCAAATCCATCATGAAACTGTAGCTGCAGTCACAATTCTGAGTACAGGTAGTCCCTGGTGAAGTTTGCCACCTGGCAGGTTTGTAATCTAGACTGGTTGTTTCTGTGGTACTTACAAAGATTAACCTGTACAAATGAAGGAAACGTTTGGCCAAACAGTGGTCCTTTTTGTATTTAATATATGACAACCTTAGCTGTACATGTGGAAAGTATCTAAGTGTCTGCAATTGCAGTGGTAAAGCATGAAAGCTCTCCGAGCTATGAATCGCCTCATGTGAATTCTATCTCCTTGATAAAGTCTGTAGTAATTGTAGGAGTGATCTAAATGTCCACAGAGTCTTTTAAGATAAAAGAGATGGAGAGAATTCATTTATGGCATGTGACAGGGACAGTGTTTACCACCTTCTCTTTCCTGTTTTTTTTTATAGCTCAAGATGAGAACAGAACTATTAGCCTTATTCCACTTGCTGTTGCAGATCAACTTTCAGTCATTTCAGATAGCCTTTCTGGCATGTGATATAACTATCCCAGAGTCAGTCTTGCTAGTTTATACTTACCCATATATTTTTTAACAAGTGAAGTCATGAGTCTCCTTCATCATGATAGCTCAAGAGCTGCTCAGTAACTGGATGAAGTCCAAACTGGAACTGGTGAGCAATGGAGAAGAGGAAGCTGACTCTGTCCTCCTGGAAAAGCCTTTTGCAGCCCCTCCGAAGTATGAGCGGTTTGATGGTGAGAACAAAGCAAGGTCTTTCTGAGGATGTGCTGGGGAAGGGAGCCAGGCCTCGTGGCTTGTCAGATTGAGATGTAAAAGTTGCTTTGGATAGACCAGGTTAGTGGGCTTAGTAGAAACAAGATTAGAGAGCGTTTTTCTTCCCTAGCTCTTACAGCAGGTAGCTGTAGGGCTGCATAAATGCACTTTGTAAGCATTCAATGTATCCCTTTGTAAAAGAGAAATTCTATTTCTTTCGTGTATGGGTATGTCAGATTTATGCAGCTGCTTGAGGTGGTCAGAAGCAAGGCAGTAAAAACTGGACAAAATGTTGTTACTGCTCTGGTGTGTTCAGTGGAAGACTGATTAAGACTCTCTGGGGATAAATGGAGTGTAGTGAGAGTGTGTCTGGTTTCATCAGAAATGTGTCTGCTTTATTCAGACTTTCCCAGTCTGGGAAAGTGATCCCTTTAACTACATTAGGCTTTGTGATCTGAGGTTGAGGGGTTTATTCATTTCAGACTAGCCTTAGATAATCTAAATTCCTCATTTCAGACTTGTACAACTATCTAGAATACGAAGTGGAAAGTTCTTCTGTCCAAGAATACCTACAGCACCTTTTGCAGAGTGAAGCTGTGAGCTGTGGGATAATGAAAGGCCTTAGACTTGAAGACATCAAGGAAAACAAAAAACTTACAGATCCACGAATAACGATGGAGCTTAGACACAAGCAGGTGAGCAGGCAAGGCAGCACCGTTCAAAGGAATAAGACAGAGGATTATAGGATTAGAATAGATACTGATGCTTTTAAAGACTTGCAGGAAAAGCCACCATGGCAGTACCAGCTATGGGTAGGGTTACTTGCTTCATGTGAAAGGCAAATCGTGACTCACCCTGTTAGTGTACAGTGAGCCTCAATTTCTTCAGCCTTTTGCATCTGCATTGACTTTTGTTCATTTCCTCCTTCCTAGGTGAAAGAAAACCGAATAAGGCGTCAGAAGGCATTAGAGCTTCAGAGACGAGAACAGTCCCTGAAGAAGTCAACTCTGTCTGAGGCCAGGCTCCAAGTACAGGCAGAGGACAGAAGGAAGGCCCTGAAGGCCAAGAAGGAGGAGGAGGAAATCCAGAGGGAAATGGTGAAGCTGCGAAGGGAAATGACTGAGAAGCAGGCCATGGCAGAAGCATGGAGAACGTAAGAGGGAGAGGGGGGCATGAAAAGAACCACATGAAGAACACTGATTAGCTTCTTTTGCTAAATGTCAGAGGAGTGGTGGTCCCAAAGGAAACATTTGCTATTCCTCTGTCTCTGAACTCTCACAAAACCTTTTAGTACTTTGTTACCATCATCTGTGGCAGTGATGTTAGTGGGAAGATGTGCTAAAGATACTGTTGGCCTCCCCATAGCCATTATGAGTGCACTGAATGACAAAGTAGGAGTGTGTTTGCACCAGCATGCATTCTCTCTATCAACTCTGTGGCTACCTCCTGCCTTGTTAGCCTCTAGTGCAGCCACAAGCAAATAAAGAGCATTCTTGGCTGAGGATTCTGCAGATACATAATTTTTGCTTTTGCTGAGCTTGGATTGTCACAGAGATGCAACTTGTAGGGATGCCATTTATTTACTTATGCAGCCCTGAGATCCTAAATCTCATGCAAGTGCTTTACTGAAATCTTACTGGTTTCTTCTGCCTGCTGTATTTTGGACATGCTCCAGATTGTTTAATCTCTGGGACTCCATGACAGGGGCTGTTTTCTAAGAAGGCTGAGTTAAATAATCATCAGTTTTCTAATCTGTAGAGATGATTCTCTTAGGATTAGCCAAAAAGAGAGTGAAATCTGTGCTACAGTACTTTTGTCATTGTATTAGATCTGTATGTTTGTTCACTTCCCAGGGAGGGGAAGAGACAAGAAAAGAGTCAGAGGCTCTCAATGCAGAAGATATCTATTGGTGCCTCACCACCCCTCGTCCTGAAGTTAGAAGAGCAAGGAGAGGAGAAACGGAGAAAGGCTCAGGAGCTGCTGCGCAGGATTCAAGCCAATAAGCAGAAAGTGAGCATCACCCTTCTTTGTCTGAGACACTGAGCTACCTGCCCTTAGCTGCTTTTTGCAAACTGAAGTAAAAAGTCCTGGTTATCAGGACTTCTGAGCCTTCCTCCCCGTACCGGGAAAGTAGAAGAGCAGAGCAAAAACTATCTTGTAAGGCCAGGGCCAAGGAGTCCTGAGCCTCCATCCCCAGTGTTTCTGTGCCTCAGACATACTCAGTGGGAGGTGTCTCTTAGAATTGTGGAAAAGATGTGACTCTCAGGACGGTTGCCAACGTAAAAGCTTCTGCAGTCTGGAAATAGGCAGTGAAGAAGAGGCAGTGAAGCAAGATTTGCTTTCCTTGAGGAGGAAAGTAAAAAGGGGAGGGGGAAAGTGAAAAAAAAAGTCATGAAATGCCCTTATTGTGTATGTGAAAGATATTTTCAAGATGGCCTTGCAGACCCTGGTGCAGGGAGGGGAAAGAGAATTGCTGAAGCCTGGGATGAATTTTGAGCTGGGTCTCCAAGAAGTATGCCAGCACGTCCACACTAACAGGTTCTTTAAGGATCCACTCCCATCAGGTACAGTAGGATACTCTGTGATATTGCAACAGCTCTTTTGAGGCAACCATGCAGACTTTTCTTATAATTCCCAGTAGGAACCTGTGTCTTTTTCTCTCGTTATTCTGATACTATGGCCAGTTCTGGGTTAAACACCTAGTTATATCAAGAATTTAGGATTAAAGAGTGATCTTTTTGTACTGGAACTAGAGGATTGTAAGGTCCATTCCAACCCTAACTGTTCTTTGATTCCACATGGGCAGCCTCAGGAAAGGGAATAAGTTTCTCTGAGTGCAGGTATGAATGCCATCCATCACATAATGTTTTTAATTAATAGAGCTGTCATCACTGTTTATGTCTACATATCTACATCTAGAATTGCATTAATCATAGAATCTCCCCTCCAGTTCACTTCATCAGCCCATCCATTGCCTTTGAGCCTGGCTACTGTTTAGCAGTACACAGCCTCTCTGCAGCACAATGTAAGATGTGTATCTATGCATATCTATGAAGATAAGCCTGAATGAAACCACAGAATAATTTTGGGGCTGCATGTGAGAAGCCATGATATAGCTGAGCTAAGCATAATAGTGACAGTGATTATTTGTCTAAAGCAGAAGGAAATAGCTAATTTTGTCCTTTTTCTAAGACTTCATTTAAAGATTTCAGTGAGTGAGAGGAATCCAATTAAAACAAGGCATTATGGCAAAAGGGGTACAACTGAGTCCTGTGAGGTGACCCACTTGGGGGATCAAAATGAACAGTGTCTGCAGTGACAGGGCTACAATTATGGGGTAGATTAGATAGCAAATTGCTGTTCTGTATGATCTAAATCACTCCCAGAGGCAATGAATCTAGTTACACAGTAGTGGAAACGTTTGGCTTCCTACTGGAACAAGGATGTCATGTCATAAATTCATGCTAAGAAACATCTTGACTTTTGTCTAAGTTAAATAAGCGGTCCATTGAAATATGCATTAACTGTTCTCCACATAGCTCTTCTTACCTGTAGCATCTTAGACATTTTTTATATTTTAAAACGTCTTTCCTGTCTCTAGAAATTCTGTCCCTCACCCATTTTATTCCTTTACACTTGATGGACTAAGTGTGTTTTACTCAAAAACTTAGTGCCCTATGGTGTTATCTTTCTAATCCCTTCCTGCTTTTTGTAGAAGACCTGCACATGCCCTGAAAAAGAAAGTCAGATAAGGGGAAGGGTGGAGAGGGTCTGCATCTGTGTGATGGGCTGTGTCTTGCTCATCAGTTTTCTGAAACTCTCCCATGCAGTGCATGCAACGACATTTCTCTGCTTGGCTGAAAGTCACTCTGGAGCACAGAATTAAAATGGGAAAAGCCAAAGCCCTTGCTGACTGGAAATGCCAGCTGAAGGCCCTGCGAGCCTGGAGAAACTATACTTGGGCCCAGAAGGTAGTGCAGGAGGCACAGCAGTTGCAAGTTCATCTCCAAGATCAAAACAGGTAGTGACCCTACACTATGGAATTCCTCCTACTGCAGCAGCATTTAGGCAGTGCAGTGATCAAGGACTGCCCTCCACCCATCCTTGGAGAAACTCTGTTCAGCTTTGGAAGGCCTTCAGAGTTAAACAACAAAAAGATTGAGGAAATTATGGGGCCTCCTACCATGGCCTAGGCTGCTGTGCTTGATGCAATTGTTTCAGACAGGTCTGGACAGAAGCCTCACTCTGTGATAACACAAGTGCTTTCTCATTCAGGAAAGAACAACTGTCAGAGGCATATAACCAGCGACGGCTTTTGCGCTGCTGCTTTCTGGCATGGCGGCACTGGAGCCAAGCAGAGACAGGAAAACAGGAGCTACAGATCAAGAGAGAGGAGACTGCGAAAAAGATGTCACAGCTGCTGGAGGCAGTGTTACCAGAGAAGGATGGGCTGGACAGGCCACTGGAGGCTAACCAGCCTGGGACAGCAGAAGTAAACCATCATCAGGATATGCGGAAACACAAGGTAAATCCTTTCCATATATTTTTGTCTACTGGCGTCTCTGTACTCTTTCAAAGTACTTTGTGTGATCTGAAATAAAGAGTGCATTAGAATCATAGAATCATAGAATAGTTAGGGTTGGAAAGGACCTTAAGATCATCCAGTTCCAACCCCCCTGCCATAAGCAGGGACACCTCACACTAAACCATGCCACACAAGGCTTTGTCCAACCTGGCCTTGAACACTGCCAGGGATGGAGCACTCACAACCTCCTTTGACAACCCATTCCAGTGCCTCACCACTCTCACAGTAAAGAATTTCTTCCTTATATCCAATCTAAACCTCCCCTGTTTAAGTTTGAACCCATTAGCCCTTGTCCTGTCACTACAGTCCCTAATGAAGAGTCCCTCCCCAACATCCCTATAGGCCCCCTTCAGATACTGGAAGGCTGCTATGAGGTCTCCACGCAGCCTTCTCTTCTGCAGGCTGAACAGTCCCAACTCTCTCAGCCTGTCTTCGTATGGGAGGTGCTCCAGTCCCTTGATCATCCTCGTGGCCTCCTCTGGACTTGTTCCAACAGCTCCATGTCCTTTTTATGTTGAGGACACCAGAACTGCACACAATGCTGCAGGTGAGGTCTCACGAGAGCAGAGTAGAGGGGCAGAATCACATCCTTCGACCTGCTCGTCACGCTCCTTTGGATGCAGCCAAGGATATGGTTGCTTTCTGGGCTGCAAGTGCGCACTGCAGTCAGCTCATGTTCATTTTCTCATCAGCCACCACCCCCAAGTCCTTCTCCGCAGGGCTGCTCTGAATCTCCTCCTTGCCCAACCTGTAGCTGTGCCTGGGATTGCTATGACCCAGGTGTAGGACCTTGCACTTGGCATGGTTGAACTTCATGAGGTTGGCATCAGCCCACCTCACGGGCATGTCAAGGTCCCTCTGGATGGCATTCCTTCCCTCCAGCGTATCCACCCAACCACACAGCTTGGTGTCATCGGCAAACTTGCTGAGGGTGCACTCAATCCCACTGTCCATGTCAGNGTAAGATGTATTTCACTGACTGGAGAAAGGTGAAAAAGGAATCAATTGCTGGAGTCCAAGGTAGACCTTAGTTAGCATTTCTAAGAGAAGGATAAACTCTCTTGTCTCCTGGAGACCTCAGGTCAAGATAAGGATGAACACTGCCCTTGAAGACACAGTGTGTGGTCTAAGACAGTTAGTGCACTATAGGAAACTGGGTGAAATTACCTGGTGTATTTTTAATAATAGGCCAGCTCTGAAAATGGAGTTGCTCTGTGTAACTTCCACATGTAGGAATAACTGTGTGGTGTTACTTCAATTCCTATGCAAAATTTTCCTCACTAATTACCCATCTGACTATTCCCTTTCTAATGCCCATAGCCACAAATACTTACTGAAATTTGAAAAATAAGAAAAAAAGAGAGAAATTACCTCCCTGCAGTGCTGGAAGTACATCTGCAGTGTAAAAACCTGACAGGAGCCAGCATTTTAATGCCTGAGTTGACCATTCTTTTAAGACTTCAAAGTGAAACTTACAGAATGAAGACATGTTTCAAGCGCCCACTTCAATAGAGGAAGTCAGCTGTGTCACTTGCGATCACCAAGGGTTTAACTAATAGCACAGAATTATCTTACTATCTGCTTACAGTGCACTGTCTGAATGCATTATACAGCACAGGGCCTCAAAAGGAGCTGTTTTTTGCAATGGGTGGAAACGTTGCTCTACTTGTGTTTCTTCTTTTTGTTTGCACTTCTCTGCAATGGTCTTCCTGTTTATAGCTACAGATCCCTCAGGTTTGTTCCTAGCTCAGCTGGATGCCTTTTATCTGGAATACATTATTAGAATACTTAATGGCATAGCCTTCTATGTGCAAAGAAAGGTGTCAACAAGAGAAATGTCAGAACTCTTAATAGCCCGGTTTGAGGACATCACATTTCCCAGTCCAAAAAAATAACCCTTCCCCTTTCCCTGCACTCAAAACCAGCACCCACAAGCAGCACCCACCCGCTCCCCCGTTGCCTCTTACAAAAACCCCGTCCGCCCTCCCTCTGCTCCCTCAGTGCCTCACTCAGAAGCGCTCCCTCACTCACACACAAGCGCTGTTTCACTCAATGCTGCTGGCAGAGAGGAGCTGGGGGCAGGCGATGCTGCGAAGCAGGGCTCTGGTTGGAGCGGCGCAGCTCCAGCGAGCGCTGGCAGCACACGTTGTTGCGTTGCTCGTACAGCAGGGAGAGCTTCAGCTCTGCTGGCCGGAGAGCTGGTGTGTGATGATACAGAAGCGCCAGGGCTGGAAGGGAGCTCTGGAGAGCGTCTCGTCCAAGCTCTTTGCCCAGGCAGGGCTACATAGAGCAGCTTACGCAGAAAAGCGTCCAGGTGGGTTTGGGAGCCCCACAGGTTAGAGGGAGAACAAATGTCAGCAGCTCACCACCTCAGAGAACGATGGCCACCTAAACATAGGGCTCCCTGCAGCCTGGTGCTTGATACCGATGGTCCGCAAAAGCCCGTTGTTCTCTCTGGGAGACACCCTGGAGTATCTCCTTCTGAGGGGTGGTCTCCAGGCTAACCCTGACCATGCTTACCTACTCCACCCAAGGCTGGGCTGGCTGCTGTGAGGGTGACCCTTCTGCCTGAGTGAAGGGAAGAAAATGAACCAGAAACCAGCGCTGGCTTGTAGGGGGATTGCCTCAACAACATCTGCTCAAAAGCCTATTCACAAAAGTAAAACAAACTTTGCATTCACTTTCCCACATGACTGGCCTCTTGATGCTGCAGAGTGGTTTTGAGGGAGAAAGGGAAAATACCACAGCAGGGAAAACATAAAGAGTAGCCCTTGAAAAAATTGCTACTCTGGCAAATACTCCAGTGACAGCCATCATCCAGCTTTCCTCCCACACCAGAGAGTTGCTGCAGCCTCCTCTGCCTGCATAGTGTGTTGTCCTGGATGAGATAATTCCAGCTACCCACAGGTCCAGCTTACAGCCTTGAAGCACAACAGTTCCAGAAGCTCAGCTGCCTGTCCTGGGGAACCCCAGCACAGTACTAGTGCAGGATGTGGCGGTTCTCACCTCATGTTTATCTCTTGTCTGAGAGAGACTTTGGGTTGAAGCTTGTGGCTGGAACGATACCACCTCCTACCTTGCACATGTCCTCTTCCCTGCAAGTTATAAGATCCTTGGGGTTAGCAGAGAGAAATCTGAGGTAGGGACTGACACTTAGATTATTATAGAGCATAAGGAACCACAGGAGATCTCCCATATGCATGCAAAGCAGGGTTAAGTTTTTCCTATCAAGCTGCTCCACATTGTAGAGGATGATGAGGACTTCACAGGGCAGGGAAACTGAATATAATGGGAGAGAAACTTGAGCCTGGTGGCTGGTACCCTCACCTAGGTGCCTCTGGTTTTGGGGACTATAAGGATATATAGCAAGGATACATTCTTCCCTCTTGTGCATATTTCTACAGTCATACTAGGTAACAGGGTTCTAAAGTACTCATGAAATGATGGGGTTTCCTCCTTTCCTGATTGAGTACCCAATGCAACTTGCCCATGTTTTCCCTTCCTCAGTTGCCAAGTCAATCTTTAATGCTTTTTTCCTACTGTCTCTTCTGAAAGGAGTTTGAATCACTTTTTGTTGAGGTGAGAACTAAACCCTGTTCCTCTGTCAGTCCTGGGAATAATACACTGGAGCCTCCATGCTTCTCCTCTGTGGTCTACACCATGGGCTAAAGACAGAAAATACCAGAATTTATGCATAAAATGGTGTTTGTTCCCTTTCATTATCCTTGAGTCATTCCCAAGTGAATCACACTGTAAGGAACTATTAGAAGAAATCTGATGGAATGTCTTTGCAACATTGCCATTATCATCACTTCCACAGGGGGGTAAAATGAGTGGCACCAACGTTAAATTTCTGATCTAGCTGTAGTTACTGAGTAAATAAGTTCACAAACAACTAAAAAGAAAACCCTGATACCAAAATAGTTTTTACTGGCAAGCACAGAGGAAGCAAGTGACTTCTGCTGTTTGCATGAAGGACTCCCACAGTGTGCTGATACAATAAAAATTTCTTGGAATTACTAAATCTAAGATTACAGAATTAAAAAAACAAACACCAAGCAGGAAATAAAACTCAAAAGTGCTCAGGAATCAGAATTTTCGATGTCATGAAAATGATGGGGGGTTGTTGTTTTGTTTTGGGGTGGTTTTTTAGCATACCAGGATGTATACCCCTCTGCTCTTGTGAGACCCCACCTGCAGTATTGTGTGCAGTTCTGGTGTCCTCAACATAAAAAGGACATGGAACTGTTGGAACATGTCCAGAAGAGGCCACGAGGATGATCAGGGGACTGGAGCATCTCCCATACAAAGACAGGCTGAGAAAGCTGGGGCTGTTCAGCCTGGAGAAAAGAAGGCTGCGTGAAGACCTCATAGCAGCCTTCCAGTATCTGAAAGGGGCCTATAGGGATGCTGGGGAGGGACTGTTTGTTAGGGACTGCAGTGACAGGACAAGGAGTAAGGGGTTCAAACTTAAACAGGGAAGGTTGAGACTGGATATAAGGAAGAAATTCTTTCCTGTTAGGGTGGTGAGGCACTGGAATGGGTTGCCCAAGGAAGTTGTGAGTGCTCCATCCCTGGCAGTGTTCAAGGCCAGGCTGGACAAAGCCTTGTGTGGCATGGTTTAGTGTGAGGTGTCGTTGCTTATGGCAGGGGGGTTGGAACTGGATGATCTTCAGGTCCTTTCTAACCCTAACTATTCTATGATTCTACATCTTTCTTCAAGTGCATAGAGATTGTTCCTTAAGGTTAAACACAATAGATACAAGCAAACNGTATGGCAGGTGGAACTGGATGATCTTAAGGTCCTTTCCGACCCTAACTATTCTATGATTCTGTGATTCTGTGTTGTTTAACAACTCTACAAATACACAGAACAGTGTAAAACTAAATCAGATCAGCACATCTTGGTCACGGGTTTGTTCTTCTCTAAGGCTGTGATGCCTGGTGCCTACTTCATATTAAATGGCATTTCAAAATGTCCACAGAACTTGGCATAGAGTACCAGCTGCATCCTGCTACATGGAGTAATGCTTATTGCCAGAATTTTAAACAAAACATGGAAAGAAATGTTTGCTGGTTTCCTTTAGGTGCTCCAATTTGTTTTACCTTAAGAAATTAGTGATCTACACAACTACCCTGTGGCCCTGGAGGCTTGTATCGACATATCACTGTCTACTGGTATTTCACAAGTTTATTTCCTTCTTTCTTGACTGAGGGGTTATCCAGATCACTGGAATCTGTGGGTGTAATGAAGAAGGAGTGGGCCCATTGTAATCTACGGGCTTTTATTTACAGTCTGTTAAACATCTTGTGTCTAGTGCTGGGACTGGAAAGATGAAGAGTGGGC
The DNA here is from genome assembly GCA_002631895.1 of Agapornis roseicollis. Taxonomy (NCBI): domain Eukaryota; kingdom Metazoa; phylum Chordata; class Aves; order Psittaciformes; family Psittacidae; genus Agapornis; species Agapornis roseicollis. The sequence goes on from NDXB01009373.1 coordinate 13,219, forward strand.
TGGAAGCCAGGATTTGGCTATTTGCATTGCAGCTTTCATTCTTAAGAGAACTGACTGGGCTGGCAAACTCAACTGCATGTTTGAAGAGACACTAAGAACCTACTTCTCTGGCAAGAAGCCAGCTTGACCATGGACCCAAGTATTTCAGGATAAGAATGTATCTGTATGTGTCTCTGGGACAATACAGATGGGACAGGGATTCAGTAGCGCCCCAGGCCAGGCAGCCTAACTTCCTTGTGAGAACTGGTCAAATTTTTCTCAGGAGTGACTTGGAACTAAAAAGGATCTTCTGCCTAAAACAGCCCCAGAGCCTTTGGCTGGAGAAAACGGGGGCAAGGAAACGATTGCTACTGCAAACAATTCCAAAGGAAGATAATGTTTGATGCTTTTCAAAAGATCTTTGGTCATCTTTCTGATCAGATTGAATTAATTTCTTCATTTCATTGTTCAAATAAAGCAGCTGTAGAATAGTGCCTGGACAGGTAATGCTCCTTCACATACAGGATCACAGAATTACCTAGGTTGGAAAGCACTTTTAAGATGATTAAGTCCAACCATTCCACAGCACTGCCAAGGCCACCACTAAACCGTATCACTGAAGGCCTCATCTACACCATTTTTGAACACTTCCAGGGATGGTGATTCCATCACTGCCCTAGGCAGCATGTTCCAGTGCCTGACGTTCTTGCCATTTAACACAGTGAAGGGCAAAACTGCCTTGTTCTTCTGCAGGAAGGACCAACATGTGCCAGTGAGACTTAGAAAACAGGCATGCCTTTCCCTGCAAGTTTTAACACAGCCAGGGAGGTGGTACCACCACCTCATGAATGTCATGTTACTAACTCCTGGTTGCATATTTGATTCTTATGTTTCTCCATCTGTTTACACCAAAGCAGTAAAGTTTTTTATTCTGAGATCCGTCTGAAGTATTTGCATGCTTATGATACTGGTGCATTACTAAGATCATGCTTTTCTTTCCTGTTGTATCTGAAAATGCATTCTCCAAAGGAAAAGTGAAGAGTGTCCCTGCCCTACGAAAGGTACAGTCTGAGTGTACTGTGGTGATATAGCCACCAGTCACATTTTAGCCTGACTTTCGCCTCACTTTGCAGAAGTAATCCATTGCTTTGTGGTCTTTTAGCAGTCACTGATAAAGTCAGAAATACAGGAAGGAGACAACAATGCAGTAGGAAAGTATACAAATGCAAGACTGGTATGAATCTTCCCAGCACAGACTTACTGTCAAGTCTTGGACAAATCAGTGTCCCTAGTCAGAATTTAGCAGACAGATCTGGGTGGCAAGGAGAAAGCCCTGTAACTGTCACTTCCTTGGACTGGTTTCACCAGCTGATCTCTGAAATGAGAAGTCTCCCACCTGGTTGGACTGAGAGTGCTGCCCGGAGACGCAGAACATGGACTCTGAGATGTGTTTAATTTCTACAGCTTAGTATGAAGTACATCTTTTCCTATAAACATCCCAGAATGTGAAGTGTAACTGCACAGCTGGTCCCCTCACCAATGCAACAGTCACATCTGTAGGAAAAAGGCAACTGTTTCTCCTTTGAAGACAAGTTGCTTTCTTGGTTTTCCTCTTCACCAGCCATAAGCACCCTGTAGATAAGCAAATGTGCAGGAACTGCTCCAGCTGCCTTTATGCCAGATGGTGGTTTTCCTGAGTACTTTCCATAGGGATTGTTGGAGGGTGTTGGGGCCTGATGTACCTGAGGTACAGATGCTTGTCAGGGAGGTATTCAGCTGTTGGGCTCTCCTGGGGTCAGACCTCAGCTGCTCCTTCAGTCTTTTGATGGCTTTGAGCTCGCAGAGCTTTTTGTTTTGAGTTTGTATATTTAAAGCAGCTGAGGTTTCTCCAGCGGGAGTTCCTGCATGGGCTGAGGCTCAGCAGCACACATACCAGTATCTTTACATGAAACCTTTTCCTTTCAGGTTAGCAGGTCTGCATCGGTTGTTTAGGCAGGGTGAGAGGGGCTGGCTGTGTGCACTGTGGGAGCTGGTTTCTGGGGTGTCTGAGAGCACTACCAGAGAGGCAGTACACACATGGACTTTTATGTGCCTAAGCAAGGGTGGAGTGCCATGCTGGTGGACCTGTTGTGGAGGGCACCCTGTGTAGGTGACGCCTAGCTCCAGCTTTCTGTCCTGGCACCTTAGGCTTAAAATCATATAAGCACTGAATCACAGAATCAACTCGGTTGGAAATGACCTTTAAGACCATCCAGTCCAACCGTTGCCCAGCACTGCCACAGCCACCCCTAACCCATGTCACTGAGGGCCTCATTGTTATAAATGTCCAAACAGGATTTTAAATAAAGTATCCAATTTATTAAGCAAATAAAGACCAGCAAACAGCGCTGCGTGCGTGGGGAGTCTCTGCTCCACCAACACGCAAACCCCCAATTCCTGTGTCCTGTTTATATTTCTTTGTACCTATACATATTCATAAATAGGCATTTCTTTCTTTAGCGTGCGCTTTCTCCCCCTTCTAGAATCTTCTCAAATTCTCTCCTATCTTCTCGGCACTTCCCCCCTCCCCCC
>NDXB01009374.1:0-11934 GCA_002631895.1 Agapornis roseicollis
ATGTCCACCATCCACCAGTAGACCTGGCCTACAAACTGGGTTCCCATGTTCAACATAGCCAAACCCTTGACTACGACACCACTCTTGGAACCCATTATTAACCTGTCCAATCCTCCTAGCTTTTTTGAGGTCCTCCCCTGTATCCTGGAGAACGGATGAAAAAACAATCTGAGCTCCAAAGCCCCTAAGCACCTCTCCCAGGGCTCTGTAGTCCTTCTTTATATCCCCCAGACTACTACTGTCTACATCCCTAGCACCCACATGGATCATTAGAAGAGGGTAATAGTACATGGGACTTACCAGAGCAGGCAGACTCTCTGCAACATCCCCGATCCGTGCTCTGGGGAGGCAATACACCTCCCTCGAGACTGGATCAGGCCGACAGATGGGTGCCTCCGTGACTTTCAAGGCAGAGTCCCCACTACTAGGACCTGCCGCTTTTTCCTGACAGCACCAGTAGAGATCTTCTTTACCAGTAATCCAGCCGGCTGTTCCTGATGCAAGAGTGTTTCCTCATTAGCCCCCTGCAGGACNGACAGATGGGTGCCTCCGTGACTTTCAAAGCAGAGTCCCCCACTACTAGGACCTGCCGCTTTTTCCTGACAGCACCAGTAGAGATCTTCTTTACCAGTAATCCAGCCGGCTGTTCCTGATGCAAGAGTGTTTCCTCATTAGCCCCCTGCAGGACTGTGAAACGGTTCTGGGTGGGGACAACAGATGTAGGAGGAAGCCCCTTGCTTTTAACTGTCCTCTTCCTCCTTTTTTTGCTGGTTTTCTTTCTTACTAATTGCCATTCTCCCGGGTTAGCAGCCTCCTCGCTCCCTTCTTCCAGAAGGGAAACTTGAGGCCCCCACACAGTTTGATCCTGGAGCAAACAGTCCTGCTCCCTCTCAGCTTCCCTGACATCTCGCAGCCTATTAACTGCATCCCGCAGCTCAGCCACCTGCTACAGCAGGACCTCCACCAGTGAGCACTGAGTGCAGCCCTGCCCATTCTGATCTGCAGCCTCCCCTCTCACCGGCTCTGCCTGGCTGTCGCCAGAGCAGAGCTCCCAGACCTTACCTTGCTCATACGCCGAGTGCTCACCATCCCGCTCGCCTGCCAGGGCGAACTGCCTAGACCCGCTCGGTCCGCCGCTCTCCTGGTCGCTCGCACTCCCTGGGCAGGTTTTTAAGCACTCACAGCTGCCGCCGAACCTCCTGGCTCCGCCCCCGGCGAGTCAGTTCCTCGCGGGAGCTGAGCTGGCTGCTCCCGGGCAAGCCCTATCTAGGAGTTGAGGTTCCCTCGGTGGCTCTTGGCGCTCTGAGGTGAGACTCCTGGACGCTGATCTCCCCCCACTCCGCTCCGGTGTTGCAGGCCCCCTCTTTCAAGCCGCTCCCCTCAGCGATTGACCAGTAATGGCCGCTGATGGCCGGTTCCACTCTGCCGCCGAGCCTCCTGGCTCCGCCCCCGGCAAGTCAGCTCCTCGCGTGAGCTAAGATGGCGGCTCCCGGGCAAGCCCTGTCGAGGACTTGAGGCTCCCTCGGTGGCTCTTGGCGCTCTGAGGTGAGGATCCTGGACGCTGATCTCCCCCCACTCCGCTCCGGTGTTGCAGGCGTCCTCTCTCAAGCTGCTTCTTGTCAGTCAACAGCTCTGACTCTTCCTCAGGGCTGCTCTGAATCCTTTCTCTGGCCAGCCTGTAGCTGTGATTGGGATTGCCCCAACCCAGATGCAGGACCTTGCACTTAGTCTTGTTGAACTTCATTGGGTTTGCCCTGACCCACCTCTGGATCCTCTCAAGTTCCCTTTGGATGGCAACCCTTCCCTTTAGCGTACTGACTGCACAACACGACTTGGTGTCATTGACAAATTTGCTGATGGTGCACTCAATCCCACTGCCCGTGCTGCTGACAAAGATGTTAAAACATCACCAATCTCAATACTGACACCTGAGGGATGCCACTTGTCAGTGCTCTCCACCTGGACATCGAGCCATTGACCGCAACTCTGAGTGCAGCTATCCAGCCAATTCATTATCCACTAACGTGGATAATGTGGTCCATGTCTCTCCAGTCTAGAGACAAGGGTGTCATGCAGAACAGTGTCAAATGCTTTGCACAAGTCCAAACAGATTACATCAGTCATCAGAGTTAGCTTGGATATAAGTGAAGAAAAATAATCCAATGTCATTTATATCAGTTGACTCTCAGCATTGCACATGATGATAACTGAGAAAATAAAGTCCTTTTTTCTTCATAACATGAATGATTTGGATGGTGCCCTTTTCAGAACTATCAGGACAGTATGTGAATTGCACAAAATGTGTATATATCAGAAAAGAGATGCTTTCCATCTCTACAGCATGTTCATGAATCACAAAGCAGCCCAGGAGAAACCCATTTTCTTGTAACTGTGTGATTCAGTAACAGGTTTTTTAATAGTCTTATACATGGCTTTGATAATACTAAGTAGATGACTGTCAAACATGACTACCAGAGAATGCAGAGACTAACTACAGTCCCTGACCTTTCAGCTACTGAGCTTCTATTTCCAATAGAAAGACAGGAATCACTGGCATGATAAACATCACATCCTGCATAAAGTATAATAGTTCTATTAAGTGTTTTGCTTTGTGTTTTTAATGCCAAAATCAAGCTGTTTCTTCCTTTCTGTGGTATCTTACTGTTCATGATTACTTGGCAGGCAAACAGAATTTAATTTTGGCTATAGATGCTTTGTTTATACTCCAAGCTCATTTGACATCACACTGGTGCATTTTGTCAGGGTATCTTATCTCCGCTCTACCCACAGCTGTACAGCTTCCACTTGGCTTTGGGAACAGATCAAGTGAATCTGCAAGAGGCCAAACACACATTTCCTGAGTACTTTGCAATCTTAATTTCTTACTAATAGGGCCAGATTAACTGAATTTGTTTTGCACATATAGGATGCAGGATGAAGTACACTTTGTTACAACAAAAAGCAGCAATAACAGGCCAGGAAACCCAGGCTGCGGGCCATGTATTTGTGCCCCTGCAAAAGCATCATCTATCAGCAAAGCCTCTCAGGTTTTTCTGTCTGCACTACTTCTTCACTCATGCCACGTGATGCTGCTTTTCTACTTTGTCATACTTGTTCACTGCCCTATATTACTCTACGCAAACTCCTCTTTTTGAGCATTTTCAATTGCAGCGAAAGGTCAGTCTCTGCAACCCATCTGGCAAAGAGTTCAAAACCCCAAACAAAAGCAACCAGACCTCTTTTTAAGAAAACATACAGAACACAGGCTGTACTGCAAATTAAAAACCTAAATGCTTATATCTTCCAGCATGGTTTCCAATAGCAAACTTTGTCCCAAAGACTACTGGAAAATGCCAAACCTCTCCTCTCTTAGCAAGACCCAGACAGTCACTAACCTTCACAGGCTGGAAAGATAGCTGCAACAAATATACTGAACCTTCAAAAGAAACAGATCAAAATACTGAATGTCAGTAATTGTGGGTGGCCTCAGAGATCTGTGAAGAGGAGTCTCAAACTCCATTCTTGCCTGAAGTGCTTAGAAATTATTCCTGCCAGCATTTTCTAGCCAGGACCCAGTTTCATCAGATAGCTTTTGCTCCTGCTTCTGGTTGGCCAGCTGAGTCAACATATGCAGCATTTAATTTTATGCATATATGCTTACTGGAATAGTGTCTCCTGTATGAAGAAGAGTTAATCTCTACTCTAGGACTCAATAACTAAGGGTAATTTTTTCACTGCATATACCATCTGTTTTGGTCTTTAATTACATTACTTTCCATAGTTGTTGTTTTTTTTCCTGCCATAAATGGAAAGAGTTGGGACAACATAAACTTTCACAGGCCCAGGAAAAACACCCAAGTATTTGGCATTCTCCATCACCTAATGACCATTGTGACTATTCTCATAAAGCAATTTGAATGCAACAAAGTATTATTTAACTGATTGTGGAGTAAGGGGCAAAACAGATGAACATTTTGTTGTCAGCCAAACAGCAAGACAATTTAGACAGATTTTTATTTACTTTGGCATAATTTTCTAGATTTGATTTCAGTTTTGTGGTCACATAAATCGGCAGAAGTTCCAAGTACCATTCATATTTATGAATATCTCAGAGCCTTTTCTGAAATCTGTTTATCAATTTATCAAATCAAGCAAAGGCATAACTACAGTAAGAAATCTTTGAACTTGCATTGTTATCAAGTCAAACTTTCACACACTGAAGCATGTTTGCATACAAAATATTAATTCTTCCCTTTTTATGTATTTGATGACAATACTGTGGCTGTTTTCTCATTCCTTGTAACAGCATACTGTGAGTTATTTTTAAGATTTGTAACCTTTTCAAGTACTTAAATATTTTTCTAAAGATCTGCAACTAATTTTTACAAAAATGTTACATTAGTTTTATTAAATTTCCTGTGCATAAATGTGCTTCTGCATGCAATATAAAATTTGGTTAAATTTTTTGACTAAAAGAATTTTCATTACAAAAATGAAAATAATAATAAAAAATACTTGCAAAAATCACAGTATTGGCTTAATTCCTTTTTTTTTCCTTAATTTTCCCACTACACTGCAATATAGAAGTTCATATAGAATAAATTCAAATGCTCTTGACAGTGATGCTATGTTCATCTCCTGAAATTAGATCACCCCTGTCTTAAACTAAGTCAACAGTTATTGGTTACACAAATACCTGTATTTTTAAAAATCTTCCCATATATGAATAAGTTCAGGTCCCAAGCTGGCCACAGGATGACCTGGTCTGTCTTTACCTTTCCTTCCTTGCTTGTTACCTCTTGCCAGGCAGCACCCTTTGTACCACCTCTGAGAGACAGCAGGGCTAGGCTTAATGAAGGCTAAAAAGTAAATGATGTATTCTCAGTCCCCACTTAACTTGAGTAATTGGCTGCCACTGCTTATTTTGCCACCTTCAGAGCAAATCCTTAGGCTCAGAAAGTTAAATGAGCTTGAACAAAGGATGGCTAAGCTTTACTTGCCATTGACTGGCAAGTAACCTACATGACATTAACTTTCTAAAGTTAACCATTCAAAATAGAAACAGAGATGAGACATAATCATAATCAGAGTTGTGGCTCTGCAGCACTACTGAACAGAAACCCCATTCCTTAGAGACTGAAATGGTTTCACTGTTTTAATAAGATGCACTGTCTATTTTGACACAAATTTTTTGATTAACAGAAGGTATTTTTTTTTTTTTTGTATTTTCTGACTAAGTAGAGCAGTGATGTAATCATGCTAAAACTATTTCCAAAACTGTAAGACCCTAGCTTTCATATTTTATCTAGGAAAACCAAAACAGAAACAAAAAAAGAAGCTGCCCAGTATTCGTAGAAGAATAAATACACTGTTAGTTAATACACAAGTATTCTGGATGTTACATAAATTCTAGGCATGATCTGCAAAGAAAATTTAGAATTATAATCCTGAATATTTCCATGTATGTATGTATAAAAGTGTTTAGCTCCTGAAATGAAATTTTCAGCCCCCTTAGGTGCCTAAGATACCTGTGTAATAGAAGAGAAGAAAAAAAGTATGAGATTGATAGCAATCACCACAGTGACCAGTTGGATATCTAAGACAGACTCCTGAAAACAGTGAATATAAGGATACATCTAAAGTTTTTCTTTCTTTCTGGCCTGTCCACATTTTGTTGAAATCTCTATCCCTGATCCCTTTGGATAAGACTATGAGTTTAACATTGCAAGGATATCCTCCCCTTACTTCAGCTCCAGCTTGGACTTGCCCACAGATTGCATTCCCTTAGGGGTGTACCTGCTTCAAGTGAAGCCTAATCTATGAGCCACAGTTTCTTTGGAAGTATACTTGTTGCAGCATAGGTTCATCTATAGCCACAGTCACTTTGGGTGAACCTATTCCATTGTGGCATCATCCATGGGCCATAATGCCTTCAGAGATACACTTTCTCCAGCATGGCTTCACCCATGGCTGCAGTCCCTCCTGGGGCATACTGTTTGTTGTGGGCTTATCCATGGTCACATACTTTGAGGTGCTCCAGCATAATAGCCACTGATCCTTCAATGTGTACCTGCTGCAGCAAGGACTTATCCACAGATACTTTGACATATACCTTCTCCAACATGCACTTACCTTGCACACAAAACCAGCAAAGATACCCTTTCCATCTGCCAGCCCACGTGCATCATCATTACTGTTATCAAACTGTTCTCAGGTGCAGCAGAGTAAGATGATAAGCAGCACAACACTACAAGAAGCAGCAAAATCAAAAAGCAGCCACTAATGAGTGCTAAACTCTTAATATATAATAAGGCAAGCAAGCTGCATAGAAAGAACAGGAGCCTGTCAATTCATAGCAAAACAGCAATAATAGCCATAAATTCAATCTAGTACATTCCAATCAAATCTGTCATTATCTTGAACACTTCAAGCCCTATATTAGGTGTCAAAAAGGACTGATTTGGTTTAATCCTAGCTGGCAACCAAACACCACACAGCTGCTCATTCAGTTCCCCTGGTGGGATAGGGAAAATAATTTGAAGAGTAAAAGTGAGAAAATTCATGGGATGAGATAAAGACAGTTTAATAGGTAAAGCAAAAGCCATGTACACAGGCAGAGCAGAATGAGGAATTCATTCACTACTTGCCATCAACAGGCAGGTGTTCAGCCATCTCCAGGAGAGCAGGGCTCCGTCACACGTAACAGTTACTTGTGAAGACAAATGTCCATCGTCACTCCGAATGTCCTCCCCTCTTCTTCCCCCAGCTTTATATGCTAAGCATGCCACCATAAAGTACAGAATATCCCTTTGGTCAGTTCAGGTCAGCTGTTCCAGCTGTTTCTCCTTCCAGCTTCTTGTGCACCCCCAGCCTACTCACTGGTGGAGTGGTGTGAGAAGCAGAAAAGACCTTCACTCTGTGTAAGCACTCATCAACAACAACTAAAACATCCCTGAATTATCAATGCTATTTTCAACACAAATCCAAAACATAGCCTCACACTAGCTACTATGAAGAAAGTTAAATCCATCCCAACACAGAAGGACAGAGGGAAACATTAATTGTTACAGTACTTTCTAACAGTTGACAGCATGCTTTGTCATTCATTTAGTTAGCTCAATATTTTGAAATATTAAGTGCTGTTCTCTGGCTTTACAGTTATAGTGGTAATAAGGCAATCAACCAATGAATCAGTTGAAGCAGATGGACACAGTATCAGACATAATCTGATAGACAACTATGCCAGTCTAACGTGGTCTCATGTGTCTACAGTGACAGGAAGTTGATCCCCAAAGACATATAAGCTCAGGCAAGCCAGTGTTCTAAACAGTCACGCCAGTTTCACATATGTAATGACAATGAATAATCTCCCAGATTTTTTGGGACTTTGGAGATAAGAGGAGCAGATATTCACTGTCATAACTGCCATATTACTGACTTTTTTTCCAGTAACTTCTTCAATGACTAACTGAACTCATCTAAGTTTTTAATAGCCACAGCTTCTTTTGCAGCCTAAATATGCATTATGCAAAGGAAGATGTCTTTTTTATTTTCTTTTCAGACAGATACTAGTTTCATTTAGTGCCCCAGATATTAAGAAATCCCCTTTTCTCTTTTCACCTTTCCCATTCCATTCACATTTTAAAAATCTCTATCATACTCTACCCCCTTACTTTCTCCAGACCAAAAAGTCTCGTTGTCTCATAAAGTCACATCACAGTTTTAGTCATCTTTTTGTTCCCTGTATATTTTCCTGTTCCAATATATCTTTCTCAAGACAGAAATACTTTCTGTTCACTTATTCCTTTTTTCAACTGCTAGCAAGAATTTATGTTCTCATTGAACTATCCATTGTAATCCTGAAATCTCTTCCCTGTGTTCTAAAGGATAGCTCAGAGCACATTATTATGTGTGTAAATTTTGGACAGTTCATTTTCAAGTGCATGGCATTACTTTTATCTAAGCTGAACTTAATATGCCATTTCCTTACAGAATGTTGGAAGGTTCTTTTGCAGTTTTCAGACAGCACTTGTCTTTATTGCCTCAGGAATAAGTAGTCAAAAAATTTTTTTGTCTTGTTCAGTCTCCTTATGTTATCACATACCAACAGCCTAAAAAGCACAGGCCACAACACAGTTCCTGGCCACAGTCCTCTGTGGCTGTACCCTCCCTCCCCTCTGAATAAATAGCATTTGTTTCTACTCCTTATATGTTCTTTTCTAAACAGTTTTATCTTAATTTGAAGACCTTTACTTGTATGCCATGACTGATGAGTGTTTTTAAGAGCCTTTGGTGAGGTACCTTGAGATACTTTCACCTTTAAAATACTTTTGAAGATCAGAACAGGGAACACAAGCAACAAAATGGAAAAATTTAAAGCATTTACGTACTCTGGAAGACTTTTACTAAAGAGGGACATGGCTGTAGCATGTCATGACACCCTTTTGCTGCTTATGACTGCCTTTTCTTCCTGCAGACCCTAACATGTAAATCATCCTTGTGCACATCCAGGTCTTCTCAGAAGCAGGATATTTCTGGGGACATAGGAGCTAAATGGGACTTTGCAGTTCAACAACTTGGAAGCTGACTAAGAAGACAAAGACCTGCCCTCAGGAGTAGAAAACAAACCTCAGATGGATAGACTTAAGTTGTTCCAACCACAGAAACCTCTGGGATAGAAAGAAGGATCTGAGAAGAAAGTACAACATGTTGGACAAAAGAAAGTTTTGCTTTAGAGACTTATATTTTTGATATTTCATCCAGGAATCATGGATTCCTCTATTTAGAGTTACAGTGGTCTAGATTCTTGTGGGTGGACGGGTATACTGATAGGAATTAACTTTTGAGACTATAAGTTGTCAACATCCTTCAGAGAACTTCAAGAAAAAGGGGGGAAATATTCTTCTTCAAGCCACTGCAAGACTGAGGGAACTGTGACAGCCATGTATACAATTAGCCATTTCAATATGATTGGAAAAAATTATAACTGGAGACAATCTTGAATGATATATTTGCAATTAAAATATTCATACACTTAGCAATCATTTCCTGTAGCTCCGCTTTGGTTTCACAATAGAAGCATGTGAATATTACATTGTTAATTAATTGACACTTCCTAATTTTGCTATACCTTATTAGAAGAGACATGAAGCAAGCCCTAATGATTTTCTTGAATTTTACCAGACAAATGCATGTAAGGTAATTGATGTTCTTTGATCATGGCTCAACTTGATCCTTAACTGATTACAATTGAGACTAATTTGCTTTCCTAACAGAATAGCCTTCATTCTCAATAAAACTCTTTCAGTGAATTTTACTGAGCACTTGAAATGGTGACCTTGAACGCTGCAAACAATCTAACTCATATTAGTTAGACTTTAAGTCTGAATTAATTTGTTTCATATGTCAATCAGAATAAATATTTTCCTGCAAGCTCAGTTTTCCAAATTATTGAGTTATTGGTTTTGTTTGGTTTTTTTCTTTGTGTGTTTCCTGAAGATATTGCAGAAATGAAGTTGTTATTACAGAAACATCTCTTTTTGATTTTATTTGTTTTGTTGGGTTTTTTTTGTTTTACAATCCTTTGCCTTCTGTTGGCTTCAGTTTCTTAAAACCAGCTGCTCTTGTGACAACTTGCTTGACTAATTTCTAAATATGGTGACTGCTTAGAAACCCCGGCAGTTCAAATGAGAGCTATATGAATTAACATAACTGTTCCAAGCAAGAAATACATATAATTTTTTTCCAGTTTGAAAAGCTCCACAAAAGCATTTTATATTTATTAATCTATATCTTTAATCTACTTTTAAAATAAAGATAATAAAGTAATATATGCTATTATAATAGCTACATTTTAAATACTGCAACTGCTACTTTATATTAATAAGCTTTTATGATCAAATATGCAGGTGTAGCCATAAATCAGGTGAAGAAGCAATTACCTGAAAGTGTAAGGGCTCAGGTTTGTAAACCTGAGTGAGTTTGGAAAATGCAGCTGTAAATAGTGTTATCATAATGATACAGAAGACATGAAAACATTCACTTTTTACTCCTTGTTCAAATAAAGTAATTAAGTATGTGTGAATCTAAGAATTCATTTGGATTGGACTACTCATGTGTCAGGGTTAAATGCAGTACAGGGCTGGGACCTGATGAGGGAAGTGACTAACTTTCAGTCATTGTTTCATTACAGCAGCAAAGTTTGGAGGCAAATTACTGAATACATTCAGATGCCTAAAGAGTAGATAAATGGGATATCCAAAAGGTACCACAGGATATATCTGAAAAAGCATAAAGAGACACCTAAGTGAACCATTAAGATTAATTTATGAACTTAAACCCAAAATTACAAACCTAGAGTCTTACTTACTTGAAATGTTATCCTCACAGTTTCCAAAAACATTTGACACCTAGAAGTTAATCAAGAATTCAGCAATGTAATGTAGATTAATTCTGACAAAATGCAGGCAACAATTTTGAGCTAATTATCCCAGGTACCCTTACTAGTAATTGCAAAGAAATAAAAACTTCTAGGGTAGTTTCTCTCTCCAAAAGCAATACAGGGTGCCTATAATGATGTAAATACTAAATAAAATGTAGGAAGAGGTTTCATTCAATAATCTAAAAACGTTTAAATATATATAAGATGAATCTCATAACTTACATCAAACTTCTCAGGGAAGCCATACAGTGTTGTTCACATTAGAAAGCTAGCAGTTTTCTTCTGCCCACTTGGATGTTATTCAGAAACAGACAAGCTTTAGAGAATATTTTCAGTAACTCAGACACCCAGAAGGAAGAATATCAACAAATTAGAATCAGTGAAGAGAAAGAAAGGTGATTTACTACATTAGGATGTATAAATGAGAATTATAGATGAAATCTAGACATTTTTAGGGACCATTAAATACATGTGGAACAGCCAAGCTGTTTTAGGAAACACAGATGCAATAATTGCTGATATGGATCCTAAACCAGCAGTAGAAGACAGGATTCCAATAAAGCTACTACAGGAGCAAGCAGTAAGAGAAGAGAGTCCAGCAATAAGAACAGGAATTTGTAGTTTTTACCGCCAAATTCTCTTTCTGTAAGTCTCAAGACTTCCTTACAGTCAAGACAAAGCCCATCAGAAGTACACTGGAAACACTCCTGATATCCCGTCCTCCCATTACCTAGTGCTGACTCTATCTTCACTGTGCTCAGTTTCATCCAGCAACAGACTGCTCCATGTATTCACTCATGCAGTCACAAGTTCAGAAGCAAATCTGCTCCAGCATGGGTTCCTTTTTCCCCTGTGATCCAGGTCCTATCAGGAGCCTGTTCCAGCACGGACTTCCCATGGTGTCACAGACTCCTTTGGGCACCGATTGCTCTGGTGTGGGGTCTTGCATTGGCTGCAGGAGGATATCTGCTCCACCATGGACCTCCACAGACTGCAAGGGCACAGCCTGCCTCACCATTGTCTGCAGCAGGGCCTGCAAAGGAATCTGCTTTAGTGCCTGGAGTGCCTCCTCCCATTCTGCTTCACTGAGCTTGGTGTCTGCATGGGCATTTCTGTCATCTATTCCCACTTCTTTCTCCAGTTGTGGTTGCAGTTGTCATTGCATGGGGCTTTTTTCATCCCTTCTTTAATATGGTATCCCAGCGGTGCTACTGCCATCACTGATGGGCTCAACCTTGGCTAGCTGAGGGTTCTTCTTGGAGTCATCTGACACTGACATTGGCTCCATCGGGCACAGTGGGAACTTCTGGCTGCCTCTCACAGATGTCACCCCTGGAGCCTCACCACTACCAAAACCTTGCCATGGAAACCCAATAGAACATTTTATGTTTGGTTTTGGTTCCTTTTTTTTTTTTTTTTTTTTTTTTTTTTTTTTTTCTTTTGTATTTTTTTTTTTTTTTTTTTTTTTTTCTTTTTTTTTTTTTTTTTTTTTT